>ML334838.1:687-135916 GCA_005239505.1 Nicotiana paniculata
TTTTCTTTTCCAATCAAGGGTATACACTCCCTGGTTGATATTTTCTTTTCCAATCAAGAGTATACACTCCCTGGTTGATGTTTTTCTTTTCTAATCAAGGGTATACAATCCCTTGTTGATGCTTTTCTTTTCCAATCAAGGGTATACACTCCCTGGTTGATGTTTTCTTTTCCAATCAAGGGTATACACTCCCTGGTTGATGTTTTCCTTTTCCAATCAAGGGTATACACTCCCTGGTTGATGTTTTTCTTTTCCAATAAAGGGTATACACTCCCTGGTTTATGTTTTCTTTTCTAATCAAGGGTATACATTCCTGGTGATGTTTTTCTTTTCGAATCAAGGGTATACACTCCCTGTTGATTTTTTCTTTTCCAATCAAGGGTATACACTCCCTGATTGATGTTTTTCTTTTCCAATCAAGGTTATACACTCCCTGGTTGATTTTTTCTTTTCCAATCAAGGGTATTCACTCCCTGGTTGATTTCTTTTCCCGACGTAGGGTGTACACGCTCCCGTAGTGGATGCCAATCAAGGGTATACACTCCCTGGTTGATGCTTTTCTTTGCCAATCTAGGGTATACACTCCCTGGTTGATGCTTTTCTTTTCCAATCAAGGGTATACACTCCCTGGTTGATGCTTTTCTTTTCCAATCAAGGGTATACACTCCCTGGTTGATGCTTTTCTTTTCCAATCAAGGGTATACACTCCCTGGTTGACTTCTTTTCCCAACGCAAGGTGTACACGCTCCCTAGTCGATGTCAATCAAGGGTATACCCTCCCTGGTTAATGCTTTCTTTTCCAAGCAAGGGTATATACTCCCTGATTGATTTCTTTTCCAACATAGGGTTCACAATCCCTAGTCTATTTCATTTTTGCAACATAGGGCTCCCAACCCCTAGTTGATCTTGCTTTGAGATATAGGGTATCCACCCCCTAGTCTGCATTAACTCCAGGTGCGCCAGCTCCGGATTTTCATTTATTTCAATAAAGAAGTTGCATAGAATTTGTTACAATAACTCATGAAATTTTTCTAGTGAAAACTGGGGCAGGAAATTTCTTTCGTTTGTTTTGATTTTGGGCAGATTGCATGTTTAGGACAATGGATTCGAGACGACCAAAAGAAGACGTCTCGATTTAGAATAAAGAAAAATAGAAAAGAGAAGACCAAACCCAAGGTGCAGGGACGGGGAAGATGTGGACTATTCAGGACGAGATTGAAGTCATCCGTCCAGAATATCCTGTTTTGATCCGAGGAACGATAAAACATAACCGGCACCTTTTGATTAACAAGCATCAAGATCCAGGTCAGAGTCATCAAGAGATCAAGACTCAAGACCAAGTCCTAGATATGAATCTTGTAATTTAGCAGCTGATAGGTTTTAGTTAGTCTTTCGTTTTGTACTTGGGTGTAATAAGGAGATCAGCAGCAACAACAACAGTGAAACCACAATTACTCGATAGTCCCAGCTACCAAAACCTCCAGAACTACACTGACCTGATTCCTTTATAGCCAAGGATATGTAGGCAACCTCTGAAGCAGAGTTCAGTCAAAAATTTCTAAAACGCTTCACAATGGAACATATGAATAAGTAAAAGTCGTTTATTGCTGCTCACTTTGTCTTTGCCCGAAAACTCTTCGTGTTTCCAAGAAAAAAGGGGCAACTGTGAGCATGTGATTTTTTAATCACCATATCGTCCTATAAAAATCTCAATAAATCAATTGATTTTATGAATCTTTGTTGATTTTCAGTGTTTAATTGGGAAAGATTTGTATTTTTTGCATAATTCATCTTTTTTTTTAAAAATAAAATAAAATTTTTGCATCACTATTATCGAGGAATTATAAAGTTATAAAATTAACTATATAATAGACGAATGATGGTTATTTAACGTAATGTAGTTTTAATAACTAATTACAAAAAATTAATCATTTTTATTCGATGAAACATAGATTTTAGTAGGAATATAAAATTAGTCGTTTTATTCTTGATTAATCTGTAAATAGATGTAAAATAAGGTTTAAAATTAATTACTACATTTCTTGGATTAAATTAGATTTGAATTAAATTAATTTAATTCCTTTAGTTAATTAAAGGGGATTAAAATCGGACCTGGGCCAAAATTACCCAGGCCCAATCCCTAACTCTACACGACCCAGCAACCCAGCCCAATACCCGTTTTTGGGTAACGTTTTTAACTTATATCCGCTTTGCAAAAAAAATAAAAAATTACAAGCGCACCCACTTTTCGCATAAACTTCAGGCATACGGGCCTGAAGTAGCAAAGGCTTTCACACAAACTTCAACATTCTAGACTTTTAAAAATAAAAATAAAAATAAATAAATTAAGAAGAAGTGCTGAAGTTATTAGTTCATTTGTAAAAACTTCAGCAGAAATGCTGAAGTTATTAGTTCATTTGTAAAAAAACTTCAGCACTAAATAAGTTGAATTTTTGTCTTGGATTCATTAGTTTTGTCGCCATTAGCTTTTTGGAAAAAAACTTTTTGAAAAACACTTCAGCATCTGCTGAAGTTATTAGTTCATTTGTAAAACTTCATCACCCAATATGCTGAAGTTATTTAGTTTAGTTGTAAAAACTTCAGCACCCAATATGCTGAAGTTATTTAGTTTAGTTGTAAAAAACTTCAGCATATGTTGAAGCTATTTAGTTCATTTGTAAAACTTCAGCACCCAATATGCTGAAGTTATTTAGTTTAGCTGTAAAAACTTCAGCACCCAATATGCTGAAGTTTGGCCTGCCCCAACACTACCCAAACGACCCCGTTTGGTTTAACTAGTTGAATCCTGGCCATTGATTGAAATAGATCAGACGGCCAGGAACTCTCCACCCCCTTTAGTATATAACTGTCCTAACACCCCCCCACCCTCATTTCACCCAAAGCCTAACCCCCCCAAACCTTAGCCGCCTCCCCTCCCCTTCGTCTCTCTCTCTTCTGCCTCGACCAAACCCTAGCCGCCCTAGGTTGCCGTCGTCCGGAAATCGCCTACCGGCGGCGGAGCTTCTCCAATCAACCCCAACTTTTGACCAGATAATCCCCATGGTCTCCTCAATCACCTCCCACTATCAATCTCACCAAAAACCCACTCAACCTCTATAAATTTCAGATCTAGGAACCCCGAAACCCTAGTTTCCCCTGTCAGCCGAGTCGAAGACTTTTAGTGGCTCTAACCTACACGGATCGATAGCTCTCAACGAGGGCTATTGATTTCTGTGGGTTTGAGTCATTTTCAAACCCTACCGGAATCCGGCCAAGCTTCTCCCATTAACCGGTATCCCCTGAAACTTCACTTCCCTTTTTTCATCTTTTTTTTTTCTTTTCTTTTTCTTGTTTGAATACAAACCTAAAATTATTAGGTTCTTAGAGTTTTAATTTTTTAGTTTTCTGTTTGTATTTTTTCTTTTCTTTGAGGTTAAATGTTGCTTTGAATTTCATACGGTTTCAAATCTCATTTAGGTTTTGGTTGTCAATTCTTGCATGTCATGTTTAATGTTCATAATCTAAGTTTTCCAGTGTCCTTTCTTGACTGATTTTTGATTTTTTTTAGTTTATGTGTTAATTAATCGACACTTGTCTAAAACATGCCTGTTTAGGTCCAATTAAAGTAGTAATTTAGGTTGACTCTAATATTACTGATTAATCCCTAAACTAATTAGTCTAGGTTTTCACATGTTCCTCCATAACTTGTTTTCTTCATCTTCTGTTGTTTGTTATCTTAGAAATCAATCAATAGGACTAATTCATGATGTTATCACTTAATTAATTCTAAAGCTTAGTTTAGGCTTCACACTGTTTCTTGAATACTTACTCTCCTGAAGTGTAATTAGTCATGCATGCTTAAAATTGTTTGAAACTAATCCTTGATTATTTTTCCCATGGTCATGTAATGTATAATAATTGATCAGGCTTAATTAATCGTGAACACTAAGGGGTAACATAGGACTTTCAATTGAGGAATCTTGGGTGTAATCACCCAAGAAGCTTCCAGAATTAGGAAATTATCAGAAAATCAGATTTTTCTAAGGGTAAAACAGTAACTTTAAAAAGGGATAAGGGCTGGAATCAATAGAGATGTTCTAGAAGAGTACAACTGTCCAAAAGGATAAGGTTTGACAGCTGTACCTGTACTATTTTCAGCCCAATTAGATAAGGAATATGTCAAGCATATCCTATCAAAAAATACCCCTATAAATACACACACCTTTTACCACAGGGGGAGGTTCCACTTTTTTCTTACTCTCTCTGAGCTGCTGAAAGCATTTTTGAAAGAACAGAAAAATCAGATTATTGTCCATTCATAAACAAAAAATTTCAAAAAAATATATTAGTAGAAAAGCAAATAGAAATCTGATATCTTTTGGAATTAAGTTCATAAAGATATGGTCTAGTTTTCAGCTTTTGTTTCTTTCCTTTGGATTCTGATTTTGGGAATCTTAAACATTCATATCCAAGAATTCTGTGTCAATTCCTGCTGGGCTAATGGGTTTTCTTTGGGTTTCTATTTGTTGTTGCTGATCTCTCTTCCTTTTTGCTCATACTTGACCTTTATTTGGTCAAGTTTCTTGCTAGATTTTCTTTCTCTTTAAAGGTATGTAACAGTGAACTTTATACAAAATTATTGAATTCAGACTTTATTTTAAACTTGTTGGTTCATGTTTTATTTTCTTCAAGAATATGTGAATCTTCTTCTTCCCCTTTCTTAATGTAGAAACTGAAGTAAGATTATCATTATCTAAGTGTATGCATGCAACTCTTGGAATCTGCTTGGTAGTGTGCTGAACTTCTATTAATAAGCTTAATGTTTGATAGCTAGGTGGTAATTTCATATGTGTTTAGCATGTTAGAAAGATAAATGGCACTAGGGTAGATGAATCTGACCTTCCAATGGTCAAATTCACCCTATAATAGTGCACAAAACAGTAGTGTAGATGGCTGAAATTCACCCTTTAAAGGGTATACATCATGTAGTCAAAACGGCTATAAAGTAAAGAATCTGAACTCTTATATGGTCTGATTCAGTCTCTAAAAAGCCAAGAACAGTCAAAATGTTCAAAGGAATGTTGTTTGAAGTATTGGTATGGTTGTTAGAAATGTCAAGTAAGTTTGTATCTCTGGGTTTGAATCAGACTCTCCTTCATAGTCAGATTCAATCTAAGAAAAAATACATAAAACATGTTTCCTTTCTTCCTGCTAAACCTGTAATCACTTATCAAAATCTGATTGTCCCTCTATGTGTGATTACAACAGCAGAATTATCTGTTAGAGGCTTCTGTGATTAATTCTATATCCTTGAAGTCATAATAGAGTCATTTAGCTAGCATTAAAGGGGTAGTGAATCTGACCCTTTATAATGGTCAAATTCACCCCATATTTTAGATGCTTAGAGAGTAGCTTATCACCCTTCAAGGGTACAGAAATGATGTCATCAACAAAGGCTCTAGAGTAGGGAATCTGAATCTCCCAAATGGTTAGGTTCACTCTCTCAACATGCCTAAGTAATCAAAATCAAGGAATAAGTATGGACTGAAGGTCCAAGGTATGGAAATGACAGTCTTGGAGTTGAGTTTGATCCCTTTATGGTCATATTCACATCAAGAAAGTGCATAAATGATTCTGCCATTAGTATAGCTTAGCATAGCATTATCAGGTTAAACTTGACCTCTTTTCATGGTCCTGTTTGGTCTGATGGGTGCCCAACACTTAGTTTGTGTATTCTATAAATTACAAAAAAGGGGGGCTGCAAATGTACAGTACGAAGAATCCAGATGTGGAGCGGCTATTTAGGATTTCCATTTTTTTATTTTCCTTTGGATATTCATAAATAATGTATTTTTACCAAAGCTGTATTTTCGCTTCAGAAAAACTGTAATTCGTTCGCTTATGCACTTTGGAATCTTGTAATTTAAGGGACTGGACTGTATATTCATTTTTAGCCTTTCAACTGATAGTGTTCAAACTAAATGGTTATTCCAAAATTCAGTTGTTTCAATATAAGTGGATTTAGTGGATTATTTCTGGTTCATGACGTATCATGTCAAACTCTCATAAATCGATGTATGAACACTTTGAACCTTGAAGCATGTGATTGGGCTATCTAAAAGTCAACAAGAATTGTTAATTTAGAATTGGTAAAACTTCCTGTGTTGTGTATCTTCGCCAGAAATTGTAAAGCTCCAGAAAAAATAAAGTAATTTTAACTTACCAACTTGAAGCGATACCAGTAGATAATGCATTTATGTGTCTATAATTCTTATAGGTGTATATATATCTGCACGAATAAAGCGCATCTTGATTAACACATTTTTATCATTTACCAAACTAGGAAGAGAAGATCTTTAAGGTCTGATTAAGACTTGAATTTCCTAATTGTTAGTTTTCTTGCAGAAATAGCCAAGCTAGGATGGCCTAAAGTAATTAATTGGGGCAAAATATGGCCATAGCCCGAAAATTGTTTCCTTTTAGGCTAATGAATTCCTCTTTCTTTAGACAACCCCCTAGATAAAAGCAGGCCCTTTAGATTGAAATTTGATAAAGAACCGAATACTATTCCAAGTTACAATAAACTACACTCGGGAGTGGCAACTCATGGCCCCGACCCTCAATTCTAAACAACTAAAAAATGTACATAACAATCACGGGTGCATTTCATGTGACGTTTTGCCATGTGCTAAAAAACAACAAGTGCACGCTATCGTGACTTGTCTAAGATAAATCCATAAACGTCCTAATTGATCTTAAAACTAAAACGCTCTTTCAAAAAATAGAAAACATAAAGAATGATCGAACATTGCCTCAAATAGGCACTATAAAACCGCCATGACCATAGTCTTGATCACGTAATCTACACTCGGGTGCACAACTCATGTCCCCGTCTTCAACTTCAAATTATAATAAAAATCACACGTTGTAATTGCGGATGCATTTCATGTGGCGCAATTATAATGTGTCCAAAACAAAACAAGTGCACGCCATCGTGACTTGTTTCAAGATAAATCCATAAATACTAAAAGCGGTTAAAATTTAAAAAGGCTGAATGCACAATAGGTTTGAAACATGTAAATAATTAGATAATTAGGCCAAATATTAATAGTTAAGCGACCGTGCTAGAACCACGGAATTGGGGAGTGCCTAACACCTTCTCCTGGGTTAACAAAACTCCTTACCCGGATTTCTAGTTCGCAGGCATTTCTAAACAGAGTCTAAATTTCCTCGATTTTGGATTTCAATAAACGGTGTCCCGGAATATCGTCAAAATCTAGGTGGCGACTCTGAAATAATAAATAAATCCCAAATTCGAATAATGTTACTTTTTGGAAAAACTCCCTTACTACCCCTTTCATTAATCCGGGGGTAGTGAAAAAAAGGAGGTGTGACAAGAATACCCTACTATTTCCTCTAGCGTGGGTGTCAGTTCAAAGTCTGAAAAGTGGAACACGTTGTGGGCAGGATCCCAAAACGGTACTAGAGCCTCGACGAAGTCCAACCTTGGCTTGATTTTTAGAAGACCAGTAAGTCCTCCCAAAGCTTTCATAGTAGAATTTCTAGTAGCTTCCCCCAAGTCGGTCCACCACATATGGAGTCCTAAAGGGATTTCCTCGACTGCCCTGAAGGGAATATTTTCAACTGTATTCATCCTGCACATTCGTTTTGATTAAAACCACAAAAAATTTTAAAAGTGTTATTTTTGCACAGGGTTTTGTAATGGATCATTTTTGCGAATACGGCCCTTCGATACTTCAGGTAGGAAGTTTTTAAGGCTGTGTTTGCAAATTGGTTCGAAATTTAAAGACAAACCACAGGCGGCCACTTTTGCAAAAACGGCCTTCCGGTGCCCCACTTGGGCAATCAGGCTATAATGGCGTCACCTAATTTTATTTAGGACCATATCCCTTGATTTTGAAAAATAGAGTTGGACCCGATGAGGGTTGCCTACGTATCCCACACCGGTGAGAATCAAACAATGCGTAGTTCGGGAAAATCTTGACTGATTAAAAAATATACACCGACTCATTTTGTTTTGGAATGTTATTTTTCAGAAATTTTGGCAGAGTTTCGGGATAAATACGAGGATTTTCAAAACAAGGTGAATTTTCTATTCTATCTCACTCTTGGTTTCTTCGCTTTTTTTATTTTAGCCGGTCAATACACAAGCTGAAACAACTAAATGCATACGTAGCAGGTAAGATGCATCAAGTAGTCTTTTATTTTTGGGTACACCTGTCCTAGACGGACCCAACCCCTGTGTTGAGTCCCCTAAGTCAAATGCACGTGATGCAAATAATCGTTCATACTAGGGATCCGGCAAGAGGCTATGTTATACTAAGTTTAAATCCTGGGGTTTTGTTCTAGATCAGGCTTACCCGANGATTCAGATAAAGATCAAAGCGGTAAATATGGCAATTAGCACGTCAGGTTTAAACACATAAAATCAGACAATAAAAGCTAAAACATAACAGTTATATAAGCTCGAATTCTTGAACCCTGAACCAGAGATTCTGGTTTCGAATCCCCAGCAGAGTCGCCAGAGCTGTCACACCTCCTTTTTCACTACCCCCGGATTAATGAAGGGTAATAAGGGAGTTTTTCCAACTAAAGTGATATTATTCGGTTTTGGGACTTATTATTATTTCAGATTCGCCACCCGGAATTTTGACGATTCTCCTGGACACCGTTTTGTTTTAAAATCCCAAACCGAGGAAATTTTGACTCTGTTTTAATTTGTTTGCGACCAGAAATCCAAGTAAGGAATTCTGTTAACCCGGGAGAAGGTCTTAGGAACTCTCGAATTCCGTAGTTCTAGCACGGTCGCTTAACTATTGATATTTGGCCTAATTATCTAATTATTTACATATTTTTAGCCTATTGTGCATTTAGCCTTTTTTAAATTTTTAGCCGCTTTTAATATTTATAGATTTATCTTGAAACAAGTCACGATGGCGTGCTCTTGTTTGTTTTTGGACACATTGTAACCGCGCCACATGAAATGCACTCATGATTACAACATGTGATTTATTATAATTTGAAGTTGGAGACGAGGACATGAGTTGTCGCACCCGAGTGTAGATTACGTAGTCAAGACTATGATCGTGACGGTTTTATAGTGCCTATTTGAGGCGATGCTCGATTATTCTTTGTGTTTCATATTTGAAGGAGCATTTTAGTTTTAAGATCAATTAGGACGTTTATGGATTTATCTTAGACAAGTCACGATGGCGTGCACTTGTTGTTTTTGAACACGTGGCAAACACGTCATATGAATTGCACTCGTGGTTGCTAAGTACATTTTGTTAATGTTTGGATTTGAAGGTCGGGGACATGAGTTGCCACTCCCGAGTGTAGGTTATGGTTGTTTGAAGTAACTTTCTATTACTTACTAAATTTCAAACTAAAGGAATACTTCTTTTTTTTTACCTAGAGGATATGTAGAGGATTATCCAAAATCAAGTTCACTAGCCTAAAGGACAAGATACTTGGGCTATAGCCATATTTTAGCCCCAATTTATCGTTCAACCCTTTGGCCAATCCTAATTGTGGCTAATTTTGCAGGAAAGAGTAAAACTATGTAATTTAATTAAAGCATATTAACCAAGAAAATTACTAGTTTGCAATTCACATATTTGAAAGGTCTAATAAACACGTAGATTATTGATTAAATAGTTTTATCAACTTCAAATATCCTAGACTCATGCTATCTGATTCACAATCCATACAAATTGAATCCTACATATTGTTATGAATTGAAGAATACGAAATGGATCTGATGAAAAAACACTTTAAATGATAAAATCATATTTGTATATACTTCGAAATTCTTTTGATCTAAAATAGTTATTTTTCAGGATTTCAATGGGTATTTACGGGGGGGATACTTTGGACAGACTGATTTGAACACAAACTGTAAGAAAAGGTTTAGAGAAAATGCTATCGAATTTGTCAATCAAATCTGAATATTCAAACGGTTAACATATGAAACCTCGTATTTAAATATGAAAACAAACAGTATTGAGGCTAAGGGCTTTTCGTATTTTTCAAGCCCAATGGACTATATTCAGGCCTTTTCAAGCTCTAATAGGCCATTATCAATGGCTTGGCCTATTTTAAATTGTCCAGAATAGCCATATTCGAGTTCAGTTTTACTCAAAACAGAATTGGAGCTAATTATACCCACTTTTCTGAAATTATATGGATACATACATACGGAAACAAAAGACTGCAAATACAATGAATATAGTGTCCAGTCTTATATTACAATGATTCTGGAAAAAAAAAAGTAAGTTTGAATAAATTACAACTCTTCTGAAACAGAATTACATCTTCTATTAAAATATATTTTTTACTAAAAAAAAAAGAAAAAAGCTGAAAATACAATTTCTAACTGGTTATTCCGGCTTGAATCCTTTATGGCTATACACTTGAGCCTCTGTTTGCATTTTTTTTTCTAAACAACCAAACATAACTAGTAGGTTATGCATTTTGTAGAACAAATCTGACCATTAAAGGGGTCGGATTTGACTCTAATGATGCTGCACTACATAATACTAAAAAAAACATTTTTTGTGCATTCTTCCTAGGATGAACCTGACCATGGAGAAAGCCAGATTCAACTCCGGTGATGCCAACCTATCAAACTCTTAACATTCACCTTTATGCTACACTACAAACTTCAGCAAGTATCCATACCAGGATTTGACTATTCTAGGCACTTTTAGGGAGTGAATATGACCATTTAGGGTTCGGATTCCCTATCCTAATGCCTTTGTTGATTACCCATTTCGTACCCTTAAACAGTGATAAGCTACTGTTTAAGCACCTAATATGGGGTGAATTTGACCATTATAGAGGGTCAAATTCATCTACCCTAGTGCTGTTTCATAGGAATATCTAGATATCTAGAGCCTGAACCAGACCAATATTTAAGAATCTTTATAGGATGAACTTAACCATTTAGAGGTTAAGTTCATTACTGTTTGTCACGACCCCAGTTGGCCCTCCGTGAACATGTCGTGACGGCACCTAGTCCCTACAACTAGGTAAGCCTAACAATGCGGAAGATAAACCATAGTTTGCGGAAGAAAGTAACTAAAACTAAACTAGTAAAATAAACAGCGTTTAAGGTGCCGCTCAACACATACAATAACAACTCTCGAAGCTAACACAATTCCCAAAACCCGGAATCTCACAAATCACAAGCGAAGGGATACATAAGAGGCTCTAACTCAAGAATGTCTAAACAAAGGAAAAATATTGAAAGGCTATACTTATTACAGAAGATAGAAAGTGACTCTTCGGTCTGCGGACGTAGCAGATATACCTCGAAGTCTCTATAGAAACGCCTCCTTCCAAGGCTGACAGAACTGAATGGGAGTACCTGTATCTGCACAACAAAAATGTGCATAAGAGTAACATGAGCACACCACGGCGGTGCCCAGTAAGTATGAAGATTAACCTCGGTGGAGTAGTGACGAGGGACAGTCGAGACACCTACCAGTCAAATAAACAGAATAATCATAGGTACAACAGAAATGATATATAAATATGTAGAGACTGCACGAAGAGAAAATTAATGCTACAATTCACCATAAGGGATAAAGAACAGCAAGCGACAACGAGAAAATGATAAATGATGATACGTAATGACGGTAAAATCACAATCCAAATCCTAAGGTCACAACACAGTAAGGGGAAAAACAAAACAGTAACTCATAACCTACGATGATGTTCACATAAGGTCCTATTCAACTCTTTCCAAAATCTTACCAAATCTCGGACAACCACAACTCACGAAACCCCAGCATCTGAAATCTACCACTTGGCATCCTGTGCCCCATCAGTCTCACCGTCATGCTGACAACTAACTGGCTAACTAGGGCCAATCTCATATATATGATGGATAAACGAGGGCGTACCTCCACCCTTAGAAAAATCAGGAGGAATTCACCTCTAATAGGAGTGTTCAACTACGTGTATGCTTGTGCAAGTGTTTTAACAAGAATTCTACCAACTAGTAACATAAAAAGGAGAACGAACCGTACATACGATGTTTCCTCACAACTCTCAAGCGATAAAGCTCATACAGGTAAGCAACCCACAATCACAATATTAAACAACATAGGAATGCCTCCACAGGAAGTCACAATTCTTTACAACTAACCCTTGACATAGCCCACCTTATTTCGCCACGTGTGCAAATAACAATATAATAAGTGCCGCCTTATTCTGCCACACGTGCATCAGAATGTTCTCACCTTATTCCGCCACATGCGCAACCCACATATAAGCATATAAACATATCCCGCCTTATTACGCCGCATGTGCAATACATCAATATCAACAATAGCATGGAAAAGACCTCGTGCAACTCCTCAACAACAACCACACAGCACAGACCTCGTGCAGCACAATATGAACAATCGCACGACAGAAACCTCGTGCATCACAATATCAACAACCGCACGGAAGAAACCTCGTGCATCACAATATCATCAACCGCACGGCAGAAACCTCATGCATCACAATATCAACAACCGCACGGCAGAAACTTCGTGCACCACCATCACAAGTACAACACAACAAATGACAATGTTTACAAGAACAACACAAGGAAATCAACCCAGGTGCCTCCATTCACCAGGAGACGGTACAACTAGCTCACAAGGAATAACCATAACAGAGAATACTAAGCGTAATAAGAACAACGCAACAAGGAGAATAATATGAAACAATGATTCCATAATACGTAGTTCAACAAAAAGGAAGTTAACATGAATCAAATAATTTCAAATAAGGAATTATCAACTTAACATAGGATATCTAACTTCTTTTACAGTTGGGCAAGTTATGAAGAATATACGATGATTTCAATTAAGGACGAGCAGAGGAAAGATAATCGTAACCTCCATTAAGATCAATTAATTACATGAGAGATACTAATGATTTCCAAATAGAGACAAGCAATTACGAAAGATAACGCGACTATGCAAGGGTAGGATTTTCAGTTAAACAAAGCAAGAGTCAATTAGGCAACAAGAATAAACCAAAAGGGCAAATAATTTCCAAGTAAACACATGTAGAGGTGAAACTAATAACATGGAACTCAATCATATCAAAAACAACTTTATACTCAGTAATTACAAGGAGCTAAGAACCTAATAAGGGCAAATCTTTTTCACAAATAAATCTGAGCACGCACTAGTCACCTCGCGTACAAGGAATACAATCAATAAAGAAGACTCAAATCCTAAGGGGAAGTCCCCCACACAAGGTTAGGCAAGATACTTACCTCGAACCGGCTCAAAATCAACTAGAAACCACGTTCTCGCCACACGTACTCGAATCCAAATGGCCCAGATCTATTCAATCCAATTACATATCATGAATAACATCTCAAGCAACTGATTCTATGATTTAATTCAAATCTAAGACGCGAAATTAGGTAAAATGACCAAAACGCCCCTCAGGCCAACATCTCGGAATCGGGTGAAATTAACGTTTTCAGAAATCACATACTCTCACGAGTCTAACCATATAAAAATCTCTCAAAACAGATGTCAAAGACCCATTCAAAACTCAAAAATTTGGTCTATGAAGTTTTACCCATTTTTCATTCAAAAATCCGAAATTAAGGAGGAATTAGTGATTAGATTAGTGGGTTTTAAGCATAAGGGAGTAGAGAATCATTACCCAGGAGTTTCCCTCGAAAAACCTTCGAAATTTCTCCAAAATCCGAGCTCCCAAGCTTGTGTTTTGATAAAAATGGCTAACCCTCGGTTTTGAGTTGTTTATAACTGCCCAGGAATTTGATGCATCGCGAACGCGGAAGTAGGCTCGCGTTCGCAAAGAAGAAAAAGTGAAGGCTGGAAAATTTCCCTTCGCGAACGCGAGGGGCATCACACGAACGCGAAGGTCTGGGCTGATGAAGCTACGCGAACACGACGTCTGGAATGCGAACGCGATGAAGAAAAATGGCGAGTGCCAGAAGTTACCCTACGCGAACGCATGAGAGCTTACGCGAACGCAAATGGGGAAGTAAGCTGGGCTTTGCGAACACGGGAGGGATCATGCAAGCGCGAAGAGGAAAATTCCAGGTGGTCTTCAGCAAGGCATCGCGATCGCGGGAGAATCTTCGCGATCCCGAAGAAGGATATCAGAAGCAGCAACTTCAGCAGTTCAAAATGGAAGAAAATGATCTGTAGCCCATCCGAAACACACCCGAGGCTCTCGAGACCCCGTCTAATCACATACGCAAGTCATATAACCTAACATGGACTCGCTCGAAGTTTCAAATCACATAAAACAACATCGAAACGACGAATCAAACCAAAAATCAAGCTTATGAACTTCCAATTCTTCAAATATTGAATCTCATGCCGAAACCTATCAATTCAAATTGGAATGACGCCACATTTAGAAGACAAGTCCAAAATGACATAACGAAGTTTCTCCAACTCTCGGAATCGCATTTCGACCCCGATATCACAAAATTCAACTGTGGGTCAAACTTCTTCATTCCCCAAAACTTCAACTTTTTCCAATTTTCGCCAAAATGCCTCAATTCTGAATCCGGACGCGCGCCTAAGTCCAAGATCACCATACGAAGCTGTTGAGATCGTCCATGACCCATTCCGAGGTTGTTTACCCAAAAGTCCAATTCCGATCAACTTTTCACCGTTCAAACTTCCAAAACATGGTTCCTTCTTCCAATTTGACTCTAAACCATCCGAAAGCCGAATTCCACCATGCACGCAAGTCGATACTCATATTCTGAAGCTGTTCCAGACCTTATGCCGCTGAACGGAGCTTGATTTCTCAAAATGACCGGTCGGGTTGTTACATCCTCCCCCTCTTAAAACCAACGATCGTCCTTGAACGTGCTAGATTTGCCTCGAAGTCCTCAAGTCACTGAGTGCGCACTTCCAACATACACCCGCGGGTGATCCCACATCACCCCGATCCACTTAAGCCTGATGACACCATCTCAACTGAAATTTAACCTTTCTAGCAATACTAATAAGCCTTCAAGCCAGAATTCTCACCTTCCATCCATTTCCAAAAGACCCGATTCTATATCCATATTCGGTATCAGTCTCAACCAACTATTTCATTTCATACCACACACGCAGGGTACAACCACACAACATGAAACACCACACATAGGCTCACAAGAACATTTTTGATAGCAATACTTGCCCGAGATCAAATTCGTACCGGCCATAAGCCTCATATTTAATAGAAACTCTTTTCAAACCTCCACAACACTGGCGATGATACAATAACCACGATAACCATATAACAAAACACCCGAATAACCTCACCTCAGCTAATACCAGCGCGCACACGCCCCACAAGCTAAAACTCACCAAGCATAGAACGAAAATGACTGGATATGGGAAGGGAAACACATAAGGGAACTATCAAACAAGTCAAACTAGCACAATTTACAAAACATCTAACAAGAAAGAATGAAAGTATACAAAAGACTCACAAGGATCTTATACTGATTTAACCCTCACCGTGGTACACAACCCGGTCTCAACATATCAATTCACTCGAAATCACGAGGGTCCTGCCCTCAACACTGAAGCACAAGTAGGGCATACCTCAACCCATCTAGAGACTCACACTAGATCAATTCTGTAACTCACAACACATATTGGCTCCCACACCGGTGAAGCATAGAAATCATAGCTCGTAACCATTAATACTCAGAAATCACATCAAACCTACCGAAACAAGCAACATGAATTTACTACTAGCCTCATAACTCTCGAAAATAGCTAGAAACAGACGATAGATACAGCTATCACTCATAGAACCTCCCATCAGGATAATCACATAAACAAAGTACAAATCATGAAACGCACCCATAAGTGGGACAACAAATAAGGGTACTCACCCTGATAACCAAAATTTTGAGGAACTATAGATAGTGCCCCTCCATAACAAATCGAGTCCGTACCTGAATGACATTCAACTGGCGCACCGTCCTCAAGCCTACTATGTGAACAAATCAACGAGCCGGGCCTCCCCTTTTGGGCGCCCTCTATCTGCCTAAATACCTCTCTATGACACATCGGTCCGAAGTCTGGGACAATCTCTCACCATGTGGCTAGTATCCCCACACTCAAAGCACCCCCTCTGCAGACGGGGCGGTGGAAACTGTGAGATACGGGTACTCCGAGAACCATGAACACCTGAGTCACCATGCAAAGCCCGAAGCACGAACTGGACTGGCTGACCCGCAAAACCTCTACCATGACGCACTCTGCCTCAAAAATATGGACCAGTATATCTCCCCGATCTACTAGGCCTCCTCGCCTCCTCAGAATCTCTCCCGATCTCGTCTGCTCTCTCTCTCGTGACCCTGCCTTCCCTCTCTCTCTCTAGCATGCATACCCTCTATCCTCCTAGAAATGTTCACCACCTGCTGATATGGAATATCCATCTCCAACTCACGAGCCATACTGGATCTGATGCTGCGAATAAGCCCCTCAATGAACCGGCAAACTTTCTCGCAAACATTAGAAACCAAAGCTGAGGCATGTCTAGCCAAACTGGTGTAACAGACAGCATACTCCGAGACGGTCATAACACCCTGGCGCAAATGCTCAAACTCCACGCGCCATGCATCCCTGAGGCTCTGAGGAACAAACTCTCTCAGGAACATATCTGAAAACTGGGTCCAAGTCAGTGAAGCTTCCTCGTCTGGGTTGTCTAACTCATAGGTGCGCCACAAATCATAGGCGGCTCCTCGAATCTAGAAAGTAGTGAAAGAAACCCCGCTCGATACATAGATACCTATAGTACGGAGAATGTGGAAACACTCATCAAGAAACCCCAAGGCATCGCCTGACGCTAATCCACTGTATACCGGAGGATCATACTTCTTGAACCTATCTAGTCTTATCTGTTCCTACTCGAAAGCCATTGCCATGCCCTCGGGCTGAACTGGTGCTGCAGGCGGCGTAGGAATAATCTCAGGGACCTGCTCAACATGCGCTCACTGCTCAGGAGCACGGGCGGCGGGAGTCTGTGCTCCTCCCTCGGCCTGGAATGTGGCTGCAGCAAAAGGAAGCAAACCTGCTTGAGCCAAAGTGGCGTACATGCTCCTGAACTGTGCCAAAGTCTCCTGAAGGGCTGGAGTAGTAGTAGCAGTAGGCGTGTCAGGTGCCTGGACTCCGGCTGGATCTACTGGTGGTACCTCGGCGGCCGCTCGCGCAGGTGCTCTCGCTGCACCACGTGCACGTCCTCGAACTCTCCAAACTCTGATGGTTGCAGCAGGGGGCGCGGGTGCCTGATCACCTTAGGTAGTACGTGTCCTCAACATCTGTGAGAAAGTAGAAGACAGAGGTTTAGGATTGAAAATGTCAATATCTCGCACGACAGGGAAATCAAATGAAGTGGAATTTTCCTAACGGTTACATAGCCTCTCGCAGATAAGTACAGACGTCTCCGTACCGATCCACGAGACTCTAATAAATCGGCTTGTGATATGTGACTCCTATGAACCTAGTGCTCTGATACCAACTTGTCACGACCCAAGTTCGCCCTCCCTGAACATGTCATGATGGCACCTAGTCCCTACAACTAGGTAAGCCTAACAATGTGGAAGATAAACCATAATTTGCGGAAGAAAGTAACTAAAGCTAAACTAGTAAAATAAACAACGTTTAAGGTGCCGCTTAGCATATACAATAACAGCTCTCGAAGCTAACACAATTTCCAAAACCCGGAATCTCACAAATCACAAGCTAAGGGATACATAAGAGGCTCTAACTCTAATGTCTAAACAAAGGAAAAATACTGAAAGGCTATACATATTATAGAAGATAGAAAGTGACTCTTCGGTCTGCGGACGTAGCAGATATACCTCGAAGTCACTATAGAAACGCCTCCTTTCAAGGCTGACAGAACTGAATGGGAATACCTGTATCTGCACAACAAAAATGTGCAGAAGAGTAGCATGATCACACCACGGCGGTGCCCAGTGAGTATCAAGACTAAGCTCGGTAGAGTAGTGACGAGGGACAGTCGAGACACCTACCGGTCAAATAAACAGTATAATCATAGGTACAACGGAAATGATATATAAATATGTAGAGACTGCACGAAGAGAACATTAATGCTACAATTCACCATAAGGGATAATGAACAACAAGCGACAACGAGAAAATGATAAATGATGATACGTAATGACGGTAAAATCACAATCCAAATCCTAAGGTCACAACACAGTAAGGGAAAAAACAAAAAAGTAACTCATAACCTACGATGATGTTCACATAAGGTCCTATTCAACTCTTTCCACAATCTTACCAACTCTCGGACAACCACAACTCACGAAACCCCAGCATCTGAAATCTACCACTTGGCATCCTGTGCCCCATCAGTCTCACCGTCATGCTGACAACTAACTGGCTAACAAGGGCCAATATCACATACATGATGGATAAACGAGGGCGTACCTCCACCCTTAGCAAAATCAGGAGGAATTCACCTCTAATAGGAGTGTTCAACTACGTGTATGCTTGTGCAAGTGTTTTAACAAGAATTCTACCAACTAGTAACATAAAAAGGAGAACGAACCGCACGTACGATGTTTCCTCACAACTCCCAAGAGATAAGGCTCATACATGTAAGAAACCCACAATCACAATATTAAACAACATAGGAATTCCTCCACATGCAGTCACAATTCTTTACAACCAACCACTGACATAGCCCACCTTATTTCGCCACGTGTGCAAATAATAATATAATAAGTGCCGCCTTATTCCGCCACACATGCATCATAATGTTCCCACCTTATTTCGCCACATGCGCAACCCACATATAAGAATATAAACATATCCCGCCTTATTACGCCGCATGTACAATACATCAATATCAACAATAGCACGACAAAGACCTCGTGCAACTCCTCAACAACAACCGCACGACACAGACCTCGTGCATCACAATATCAACAACCGCACGGCAGAAACCTCGTGCATCACAATATCAACAATCGCACGACAAAAACCTCATGCATCACAATATCAACAACCGCACGGCAGAAACCTCGTGCATCACAATATCAACAATCGCACGACAAAAACCTCATGCATCACAATATCAACAACCGCACGGCAGAAACCTCGTGCATCACAATATCAACAATCGCACGACAAAAACCTCATGCATCACAATATCAACAACCGCACGGAAGAAACCTCGTGCACCACCATCATAAGTACAACACAACAAATGACAATGTTTACAAGAACAACGCAAAGAAATCAACTCAGGTGCCTCCGTTCACTAGGAGACGGTACAACTAGCTCACAAGGAATAACCATAACAGAGAATACTAAGCGTAATAAGAACAACGCAACAAGGGAGAATAATATGAAACAACCATAATACGTAGTTCAACAACAAGGAAGTTAGCATGAATCAAATAATTTCAAATAAGGAATTATCAACTTAACATAGGATATCTAACTTCTTTTATAGTTGGGTAAGTTACGAAGAATATACAATAATTTCAATTAAGGATGAGCAGAGGAAAGATAAACGTAACCTCCATTAAGACCATTTAATTACATGAGAGATACTAATGATTTCCAAATAGAGACAAGCAATTACGAAAGATAACGCGACTATGGAAGGGTAGGGATTTTCAGTTAAACAAAGAAAGAGTCAATTAGTCAACAAGAATAAACCAAAAAGGGGAAATAATTTCCAAGTAAACACATGTAGAGGTGAAACTAATAATAGGGAACTCAATCATATCAAAAACAGCTTCATACTCACTAATTATAAGGAGCTAAGAACATAATAAGGGCAAATTTTCCACAAATAAATCTGATCACACACGTCACCTCGCGTACAAGGAATACAATCAATAGAGAAGACTCAAATCCTAAGAGGAAGTCCCCCACACAAGGTTAGGCAAGATACTTACCTCGAACCGGCTCAAAATCAACTAGAAACCACGTTCTCGCCACACGTACTCGAATCCAAATGGCCCAGATCTATTCAATCCAATTACATATTGTGAATAACATCTCAAGGAACTAATTCTATGATTGAATTCAAAGCTAAGACGCGAAATTAGGTAAAATGACCAAAATGCCCCTCATGCCAACATCTCAAAATCGGGTGAAATTAATGTTTTCAGAAACCTCATACTCTCATGAGTCTAACCATATAAAAATCTCTCAAAACAGATTTCAAAAATCCAATCAAAACTCAAAAATTCGGTCTATGAAGTTTTACCCATTTTTCATTCAAAATCCGAAATTAAGGAGGAATTAGTGATTAGATTAGTGGGTTTTAAGCATAAGGGAGTAGAGAATCTTTACCCAGTAGTTTCCCTCGAAAAACCTTTGAAGTTTCTCCCAAATCCGAGCTCCCGAGCTTGTGTTTTGATAAAAATGGCTAACCCTCGGTTTTGAGTAGTTTATAACTGCCCAAGCATTTAATGCATCGCGAACGCGGAAGTAGGCTTGCGTTCGCGAAGAAGAAAAAGTGAATGCTGGAAAATTTCCCTTCGCGAATGCGAGGGGAATCACACGAATGCGAAGGTCTGGGCTGATGAAGCTACGCGAACGCGACATCTGGAACGCGAACGCGATAAAGGAAAATGGCGAGGTCCAGAAGTTACCCTACGCAAACGCGTGAGAGCTTACGCGATGGGGAAGTAAGCTGGGCTTCGGGAACGCGAGAGGGATCATGCGAACGCGAAGAGGAAAATTCCAGGTGGTCTTCATCAAGGCATCGCGATCGCGGGATAATCTTCGCGATCGCGAAGAAGGATATCAGAAGCAGCAACTTCAGCAGTTCAAAATGGAAGAAAATTATATGTAGCCCATCCGAAACACACCCGAGGCTCCCGGGACCCCGTCTAATCACACATGCAAGTCATATAACCTAATATGGACTCATTCGAAGTTTCAAATCACATAAAACAACATCAAAACGACGAATCAAACCAAAAATCAAGCTTATGAACTTCCAATTCTTCCAATATCGAATCTCATGCCGAAACCTACAATTCAACTCGGAATGACTCCAAATTTTGCAGACAAGTCCAAAATGACATAACAGAGCTGCTCCAACTCTCGGAATCCTATTCTGACCCCGATATCACAGAATTCAACTGTGGGTCAAACTTCTTCATTCCCCAAACTTCAACTTTTTCCAATTTTTGCCAAAATGCCTCAATTCACTCTACGGACCTCCAACTCTGAATCCGGACGCGCGCCTAAGTCCAAGATGACCATACAAAGCTGTTGAGATCGTCCATGACCCATTCCGAGGTTGTTTACCCAAAAGTCCAATTTCGGTCAACTTTTCACCGTTCAAACTTCCAAAACAAGGTTCCTTCTTCCAATTTGACTCTAAACCATCCGAAAGCCGAATTCCACCATGCACGTAAGTCGATACTCATATTCCGAAGTTGTTCCAGACCTTATGCCGCTGAACGGATCTTGATTTCTCAAAATGACAGGTCGGGTCGTTACACTCTTTGATGTTGTTTTCCAACAACCCCTCGATTATGCAATCATACAAAGACAGCTTTTAAGATGAAGCAGACTTATATAAACTTCAGAGATTAGAAACTAACCAACATAATGTAATACATGAATAGGTTTAAACAGATAAGAATACAGATTCATGGAGGAAAGACAGTAGATTTCAGATCTTTATATTTCATAAAAGAAAAATTCAATTTTTACATACCTTTAAGAGCAAGATAACAAAGGAAACCTAACCAAATAAAGGTCAGGCAGAGATAGAAATCAGCAAAAAGAAGAAAAACCCAGCAATAAATGAGCAGCAAGTCAGCAGCAAACCAGAACCAAAACAGGACCAATAGTCATAAAACAACTCAGAAATCGAGTGTGGATACTTAAAGTCTTCAAAAAATCAGAATACCCAAGAAAAATCAAAAGCTGAGAATCAAACGATATGGTGATGAATTTTGTTCCAAGGAAAATCAGATTTCTCTTGATTTTGTTTTTTACTAATATCTTGGAAAATTTGTTTTGGAGCAGCAACTACTATGATTCTCTGTGTGTTCAAGTTTTTAGCAGCCCAGAGGTTCAAAAAAAAAAAGATAAAGATCCCTCCAGTGGTAAAAGGTGTGTGTATTTATAGGGGTATTTTTGATAGGGTATGCTTGGCATATTCCTTATCTAATTGGGCTGAAAATAGTACAGGTACAACTGTCAAACCTTATCCTTTTGGACAGTTGTACCCTTCTAGAACATTCCTATTGATTCCAGCCCTTATCCCCTTTTAAAGTTACTGTTTTACCCTTAGAGAAACTCTGATTTTCTGATATTTTCCTAATTCTAGAAGCTTCTTGGGTTGTTACACCCAAGATTCCTCAATTGAAAGTCCTATGTTACCCCTTAGTGTCCTTAAAATTACTCTTTGAATAATTAAGGATGTGTTATTTATTAAGTTGACTAGTTTTATCCTAATTGAGTGATTAAACTAAATGAAGAGGTTGGAAGCTTAAGCCTCTTTAAAAGTGAGGTCGAAAAGATCTAAATAAGACAATTAGTTAAATCTCCATTGAATTTATTTCAGGACTTAGATTAGTTAGTTCAAATAGTTCAATTAGCTAAACCATTAGACTTAGTTGTCCTAATTGGGGTTTTAGCTCCAATCCAAGCCTAGGCTAATTAGTTATGTATAACTAACCAAAACAGAACCCTAAAAGTCAAACTTAGAATCAATAATTAGACTTTGAGCACATATTTTCGAAACCAGTGTGATTCTAATAACCCTAGTGTTCACGATTAATTAGTCTTGATCAATTATTAGACATTACATGACTATGGAAAAAATAATCAAGGATTAATTTCAAACAATCTAAAGCATGTATTACTAGAGTAAGTATTCAAGAAACAGTGTGAAGCTTAAACTAAGATTTAGAATCAATTAAGTGATAGCATCATGAATTAATCCTATATACTGATTTCTAAGATAACAAACAACAAAAGATGAAGAAAACAAGTTATGGAGGAACATGTGAAAACCTAGAATAATTAGTTTAGGGATTAATCAATAATATTAGAGTCAACCTAAATTACTACTTTAATTGGACCTAAACAGGCGGGTTTAGATAAGTGTTGATTAATTAACACATAAACTAAAAAAATCGAAAATCAGTCAAGAAGGGACACTGGAAAACTTAGATTATGAACATTAATCATGACATGCAAGAATTGATAACTAAACCCTGAATGAGATTTAAAACCGTATGAAATTCAAAGCAACATTTAACGTCAAAGAAAAGAAAAATACAAACAGAAAACTGAAAATTTAAAAATCTAAGAACCTAGTAATTTTAGGTTTGTATTCAAACGAGAAAAAGAAAAGAAAAAATGAAAAAGGGAAGTGAAGTTTCAGGGGATATTAGTTAATGGAAGAAGCTTGGCCGGATTCTGGTAGGGTTTGGAAATGAGTCAAACTAACATGAACCGATTTCTCTTGTCAAGAGCAATCGACTCATGTGGGTTTGAGTCAAAAGTGCGTTCGAAATCGCCCAGAACATAGGTTTTAGGTTTTTTCCATTTTTCAGATCTGAAATCGGTTGATTTTGGGTGATTTTTTGGGGAAACTGATGGTGGGATGGGGTTAATGGGGAGGAGAAGGTTGTAGGGTGAAAGTTTGGGGCCGATTAGTGGAGATCCGCCGTCGGTAGGCTATTTCTGGGCGTGGGAATCCTAGGGCGGCTAGGGTTTAATTAAACAGAAGAGAGAGACGGAGGGGATGGGGGTGTTAGGATTCTAGTTTAGTGAGGGTAGGGGGTGAGATTTGGACACTTAAATACTAGAGGGGATGAGTTCCTAGCCGTCTGATCTATTTCGATCAATGGTCGGGATTGAATCAATTAATTAAAACGGGGTCGTTTTGGGATCAGGGGCTGGGGCATGCCAAGTTTGGGCTGGGGTGTTTAAGTGTATAGAGGAGGTTTGGGCCTAGGTAATTTTAGCCCAGGTCCGATTTTAGTCCCCCTCTTTTTTCTTTTTTTTTTTAAAAAGTACTTAGGTTAATTAATCACCTAAATAAATTCTAATAATGTATTAATTAGTCTTAAACTAATTTCATCTAATTATATATGAGTTAATTAGTTTAATACCCATAATTATTTAAAGAACAAATTTCATAATTTTCTTAGAAAAAATGATTAAATTATGCAACTAATTACCAAAATCCCAATTATGTCAAATAGTGAAAGTTCTAAAAGTTTTTGTTTTTATTTATCACTTTAAAATTTATAAAAGATGAACTATGCCCATGCAATGCAAATAATTCACAAATAGCACTGAAATCCACCAAAAATCTAAGAAATTTATTTATTTATCGAATTTTTTAGGAGCATTTAGTAGGTGAAAAATCACATGCTCACAAGTATGATCACCCCCACCTTCTGGTTCTTCAGGACAGGGTCCAGCGAGGCAATGCCAGAGATGTGTCTATAGATGATGATGGCGTGATGAGGATGTAGGGGCGGATCTGTGTGCCCAATGTAGATGGGCTTCGAGAGTTGATTCCGGAGGAGGCCCATAGCTCGCGGTCTCCATCAATCCGGGTGCCGCGAAGATGTACCAGACCTGAGACAACATTATTGGTGGAGAAGGATGAAAAAGGACATAGTGGAATTTGTGTCCAAGTATCTTCAGCAGATTGAGCTTCCAAAGTGGAAGTGGGAGCAGATCACCATGGGCTTTTTAGTTGGACTTCCACGGACTTTGAGGAAGTTCGACGTTATTTGGGTGATCGTGGATCGGCTGACCAAGTCAGCTCATTTCATTCCGGTGCTGACCACTTATTCTTCAGAGAGGTTGGCTGAGATTTATATCAGAGAGATCGTCCGCCTTCACGGTATTCCAGTATATATCATCTCAGACAAAGGTACGCAGTTCACATCATGGTTTTGGAGAGCCGTAGAGCAGGAGTTGGGCACCAGGGTGGAGCTGAGCACAACCTTTCACCCTCAGACGGACGGACAGTCCGAGCGCACGATTCAGATTCTTAAGGATATGCTCTGTGCCAGTGTGATGGAGTTTGGAGGGTCATGGGACCAATAATTTCCACTTGCAGAGTTTTCTTATAATAACAACTACCAGTCCAGCATTCATATGGCACCGTATGAGGATTTGTATGGTAGACGGTGCCGGCCTCCAGTGGGATTGTTCGAGTCGAGCGAGGCCCAATTGTTGGTTACAGAGTTGTTCCACGATGCCCTAGACAAGGTAAAGGTGATTCAGGAGAGATTTCGCACAGCTCAGTCCAGGAAAAAGAGTTATGCGGACCAAAAGGTTTGTGATTTGGCATTTATGGCTGGTGATCGGGTTTTGCTTCGGGTATCGCCTATGAAGGACGTCATGAGGTTCGGGAAGAAGGGTAAACTGAGTCCGAGATTCATTGGCCCTTTTGAAATATTACGGCTTGTTGGGGAGGTTGCTTATGAGCTTGTGTTTCCTCCCAGCCTAGCATGAGTTCATCCGGTATTCCACGTCTATATGCTCCGGAAGTATCACGGTGATCCGGCTCATGTATTGGACTTCAGTTCAGTCCAGTAATACAAGGATCTATCTTATGTTTAGGAGCTAGTAGCCATTTTGGATAGACAGGTCAGAAAGCGTAGGTCGAAGAATATTACATCAGTAAAGGTTCGGTGGAGAGGTCACCCGGTCGAGGAGGCGACTTGGGAGACCAAGCAAGATACGCGCAGCAAGTGCCCTCATCTTTTCACAGCTTTAGGTATGTCTTTATACTCGTTCGAGGAAGAACGATTATTTTAAGAGAGGGAGAATGTAACGACCCGGTCGGTTATTTTGAGAGTTAGAGCCTCGATCCCCTAATAACTGTTTTCCTCACATTTGTTTCTGCTTTTGGGACTCTTTGAAGTGATTAGCTATGAAATTCAGTGAGTTTTGGGACACTTAGTCCCTAATTTTGAGTTTAAGCCTTAGAAATCAGACTGTGGTTAGAACTATGTGAAGACGGGTCCGGAATAGAATTCTGTCAACTCCGTTAGCTCCGTTGAGTGATTTCAAGGTTAGGCTCGCATCCAGAATGTGGTTTCGAGGTCTGTAGTAGAGTTAGGCTTGATTTGGCGAAAGTTAGAATTTCGGCGATTTCGGCCTATAGGTGAAATTTTGATATCGTGTTTGGAATGGGGTTCCGAAAGTGGTTGTAGGTTCGTAGTGTCATTTGTGACTAGTGTGTCAAATATCAGGTCATTCGGACTAGTTTTGATGTGTTTCGACTTTGTCGTGGATTTTGGAAAATTTCTAAGTTTTTAGGCTTGAATCCATGTATAATTTGTGATTTTTGGTGTTATGTGATGTGTTTTGAAGACTCGACTAAGTTCGAATGAGGTATTAGGAGTGGTTGGTAGTTTTGGTTGAGGTCCCGGGGGCCTCGGGGGTGTTTCGGATGCTCAACGGGTCATTTTTGGACTTGTGGTGATTGTTGATTTGCTGGTGTGAGTGCAGCCAGTTCTTTTTCATCGCGATCGCGAGAGGGAGTACGTGATCGCGTAGAGTAAGATGGAGTCCAGTCAGATTTTATGCAATGCGATCGCAGAGAATCGGATGTGATCGCGTAGTGTAGGCAGCTTGGTCATCGCGTTTGCGTAGGCTAGGTCGTGTTCACGTAGAAGGAGTGAGGCAACAGTGGAAGTTGAGCTTTTGCTCTTCGCGGTCGCGTGAACCCAGTCGCATTCGCGTAAGGTCTGAGGAGTGGTGCATTGCGTTCGCGTGAGTGTTTACGTATTCGGGTATAGTAAAATTTTGAGGCGCGAAATTTGTTCTTCGCGATCAGGATGGTTCTGCCGCGATCGCTATTAAGGAAAATCTTGGCAGAATAAACTTGTTCAAAATCGAGGGTTAAGGTCATTTTTCACAATTTGGACTTGAGAGCTCGGGATTAGGCGATTCTTGGAGGGATTTTCACCAGGGGAAATTGGGTAAGTAATTCCTACTCGATTTTGACTAATTTCCACGAATCTATGCTTAAATTCATCCTTTAATTTTGAATTTGGGGTGAAAATGGAAAAAATTTGATAAAGTTCTTAGACCCAGTTTTTGAGTTTTGATCGAGATTTTGGTATCCGATTCAAGTAATTTTTGTATGGTTAGACTCGTGAGTGAATGGGTGTCCGAAATTTATAACTTTTACCCGATTCCGAGACGTGGGCCTAGGGGACTTTTTCGGCGATTTTCCTAATTTCGCGTTTTCGCTTCAAATTTGTTTATTAAACTAGTTGCTTGTAGTGATATTCACATTATGAAACTTATTTGAATAGATTCGGGCCATTCGGAGTTTGGTACTCGTGGCAAGAACGTGATTCCGAGTTGAATTGAGCAGTCGAGTAAGTGGCTTGTCTAACCTTGTGTTGGGACTTCCCCGTTAGGATGTTGATGCTAAATGTTGTGTGGACGCCGTGTACGTGAGGTGAAGAGTACGTACACGGGCTGTTATTTTCAAAAATCTCATTTTTCCCTTACTAAAACATATATTGTTTTTCTCTTCTATGAACTTGATCTCATATGATATAATGTTTAGTTTAGATTAAGAAAGCATGCTTACGTGCTTAATTGCCTACTTGATTTTATGTGCACCATGCTTAGTTAAGCCCTTATTTGCCTTATCTGTGATTAGTATAAACTGTGTAAACTCGATGTTATGCTTGTCATTCATCCTGCATAGCATATTTAAATTGGGACTACGGACGTATTCCGGGAGATCCCTCTGTACTGCATATTTAAATTAGGACTACGGACGTATTCCGAGAGATCCCCCTGTAGTGCATATTTAAATTGGGACTATGGACGTATTCTGGGAGATCCCCTTGTACTGCATATTTACTTTGGGACTACAGACGTATTTTGGGAGATCCCCATGTACTACATATTTACTTTGGGACTACAGACATATTCCGGGAGATCCCTCTGTACTACATATTTATTTTGGGACTACGGACGTATTCCGGGAGATCCCCTTGTACTGCATAATCATTTGAAACTATGGGACGGTATCCCGGGAGATTCCACCGTGTGATATATATTGTGTCGAGTCGAGGACTCTCTTTACTATAGAACTTATATTGTTTTTTTCTTAAACTGTTTACTATATACATTACCTATCTTTGTACTGTTTTAAATTGATTTATATAGAAAATCCAGTAGAGCCTTCACCTCATCACTACTTGACTGGGGTTAGGCTTGGCACTTAGTGGGTACCAAATGTGGTGTACTCATGCCCTTTCCTGCACATATTTTTTGTGTGCAGATCTAGGTACGATCTATCAGCCTTGTGGTTAGTCGTTGCTGCTAATTCCAGGAGACCGCAAGGTATTTATGCCGCGTCCGCAGAATTCTCTGAGTCCCCTTCCATTCTAGCTTGTAGAGATTTTCTTATGTACTTTGCAGTTTTTGTTAGAGCTACAGTATAGTTAGAAGCTTGTGACTGTCTGTGACATTCCGGGTCATGGGGAGTTATATTTTGTATGAACCGAGCGACCGGTATGTTATTTATATCATTGCCCTTATCCCATGTTATTTCTTGTGCTTTATTTCAGTTTCCCCCTTATAGTAGGCTTACCTAGTCGTAGAGATTAGGTGCCGTTACAACACCTTCGGAGGGTGAATTGGGTCGTGACACTTGCGTTCGACCTTGCTCGAATTGCCTTTCGTTCGACCTCGCTCGAATTGCCTTGCGTTCGACCTAGCTCAAATTGCCTTGCGTTCGACCTCGCTCGAATTGCCTTCCATGCGTTCGACATCGCTCGAATTTCCTTCCTTGCATTCGACCATGCTTGAATTGCCTTATGTTCGACCTTGCTCGAATTTCCTTACGCTCGACCTAGCTCGAATTGCCTTGCGTTCGACCTAGCTCGAATTGCCTTGCATTCGACCTAGCTCGAATTGCCTTACGTTCGACCTAGCTCGAATTGCCTTACGTTTGACCTCGCTCGAATTGCCTTACATTCGACCTCGCTCGAATTGCCTTACATTCGACTTCGCTCGAATCAACCAAATCTCAACATCATTGGAGCCAACTGAAGTCGGTCTACGCACGACACCGCCAAAAGAAACATCACACAACAAACAAAAAAAAGAGAACGGGAATCCGAAAACACATAGCAAAAAAGGTTAATGTTCTATTTCAATTGTTGGATTAAATTACTTTTTATAAAGTGCCCAAGGACGCCCTCACAAAATAGCAAAACAAGAAAAAATTAAGTACAAAGGCATCACGCTGCATCATCCCCATCAACATACTCTTTATCATACCAAGGATCAGAGGCAAGCCCATCCACAGTGTCATCATCATCGTCCCCGCCAGGAGTACTAGGCTCGTAACCACAAGCTTCACGATTTGCACGTGCCTTGACACGAACGCTTGCAAGCTCTTCCTCGGAAACCTTCCCAGCATCTCTCAAAGACTTGTACACATCAAGTTGGGCCTCGGCATGAACCCACATCTCGTATAACTCCCATGACACACTTGGATCGGCAAAAGCTTGATAAGTAGACGGTTGGGAAAACTGTTCCTTCTCGTCCTTCAAAGCAACGATCTTCTCATTCAGCCCAGATAACTCCCCCTCCAAAATCCCAACTTGATCCTCCAACCTCGTTACCGTGAGTGCTGACGTCTCCGCCTCACTGGCCCGTTAAGATCTACAAACGCGCAGGGTACCCGCAAAAGCTGATGTCTCCGCCACTACAACCATCCTGGTCCTATCAACTAGATCCACCTCTGCAACCCTAATGCTCAATTTCTCCCTCAAGTCGGCGGCCCTGCCCCTATTTTTCTCGAGCTCGACCCTCAAGGACGCCACTTGTGCTTGGAGATCTGCATTCTCAGCCATTACCCCTTTACTCAATTCAAGTTCGTCTTCTTTAGACCTAAGTGTCTCCTCTAACTCGCTGCATCGGCCAATGGCTTTCATGATTTCATCTTTCTCCTTCAGTTCTTCGTCCTTTGTCCGATCTCATTGTGCAACTCCTGAAATTGGCCATCCTCGCCGACGAGTAACCACCTTCAACGGCCCATGTGAGCTCTTCGCCACTATGAATCCCCTCGATCTTAGACGACCTCTTCTCTATAGCCTCACTTATCGCAAGAGCCGCCTCCACAGCTGGCAAAGACCGCGGCCTCATCTCTAAAGTAATGACTCTCTCAGATTCTTCATCAGCAACGACCATCCCTATCTCCCCTCTCCGCCTTTTCCTCGGTAAAGGTTCCTCTCCACGAGGTGACTCGTCAACAAGACGGAAGATCGGCTGAGAAGAGATCTCGTCTAGGATGGCAGCGGCTTGAAATGAGGAGTCTCACTTGTGGAGCCTGAGCTTGACCTCGTACAGACTAAACTATAGCAAACTTCATCGCGACCGAGGCCGCCGACAGACGAAAGGCAAGCACGGGAGCCTTCATCTTCTTGGAAACTCGCCCACCTAGAAGGCGAGTCAAGTCAAAAAATTATAAAGAGAGAAGCTAAGTCGAAAAGTGGGAACACTTAACGTCCTGGGCCCAAAGCACTTGTGGAAGGACGCCCAATCGTTGATCCGCATAGAGAATGCCTTACAGCTGAAACAAAGAAATCATGAGTAGGTCGAAGAGTGAAGGAAAAAAGAAAATAAAGAGAAAATAATAAACGGTACGATGGGATGCTTACGGTTGTAATTCCACTTCTCAGGGAACCCGGTCGGGTCCCCTACTAGGTGATCGGTTCTGACAAAGAAGTATTTGCGCCAGAACAGCCGATTTGCTTTATCATCCATCCTGGCCAGCAACCCCTTCGTTCCACGATGTTGTAAGTGTATCAGAGTGCCTTTGAAAAATCTAGGCGAGAGCAGGTGGTGGAGGTCGACCTCACAGCCGGCCAGTTCCGCGTACTTAGCTAGCATCCGGAAAACTTTGTATAAGTAAGGGGAGAGTTGTGCCGGGAAAACATCGTAAAAGCGGAAAAATTCCTCCGCTAGCCAGGGAAAATAGCCTATTAGGAAGGGATATACATAAAAGTCACAAAACCCTGGCCGATGAACCTGTACTATATCGCCCCCTGCCGGAACAATTTCGACGTGAGGAGAGATGCGATATTTAGATCGCAGGTCGGTTATTTCGTTTGGTCCCGTCTCAGAAAGCTCAGAAGCATGAGCGGGAGAAGAATCTTTGGGAAAGTCGTTCATAACCGTAGGATTCTTAGGAACCACTTCCTCTATGATGGGGAAGTTGTCTTCCTCCTCAACCATAGGCTCCTCACCAATGGGAGGAATGGACCGTTAGAGGAGTGGCATCGGAAACTTCATCGTGAGTTTGAGGGAAAGTTGACATACCGACAAAGTAAGGGGCGTACATCGAATTAGGAGAAAAAGAAATCAACTAGGAACAAACCGAAATGCGAGAAATAACGATGAAACTGCAAAGAAATGGAGAAGAAGATAAAGGATGAGCATATGCTTACAAAGTGGGAAGTGGTGAAAGTTTCAAATGAGAAACCCTTCCCTTCTATTTATAAGGTTGGATGGCGTCAGAATAGAGGCAAAAAGCTATCAATGGCACCAAAATCAAAGCGGCAGCAGTACAGACTTTGCATTGGGAATACGTGTAATGATGACGCGCGTGGCTACGATGTCATCCTACGTCACCTACACCAATCACAACCCTACACCCGACCTCGATCGATCCCATCCAACCATCACGAATAGATTTCTCTCAAAGATCGTAGGCGGAGTCCGCTCATCGAGGAAATTCAAGATCACGACCTCAATAAGCGGACGAAATAACTGCATTGGTCAAAATTTGGATTAGATTTAATAGTTGTATTGGACGTGGTCGAAGTTTAAGCCGACCACGGCTTATTGACGAGGAGTCATCCTTAGGAGAGTTAATGCCAAGGTCGAGTAGAGAACATGTGAAAATAACATAAGTTTAGGGAAAGGCGGAGGAATATTCCTTTGGTTATACTTTTTTAGGGTTTCTCAAGAATATCCCCTATAAATAGGAAGAGATAAAGAACAAAAGGGGATCTGAAATTTTTGGATAAGAGCACACTTGTAAAGTTGACTACAAAGAATATACAAAACTTGTCTTTTCCATTGATTCCTTTGCTCTAAACATACTTTTTTGCTCACAAGATCCAAGGGTCTCGTGTGCTTCCCCATTTCCTATTATCTAACGTTGTTGTCAAGAAAGAAGATTCATCCAAATCACTTAACAATTAGGTGATAAGTTCCTCTTTATTACATTTATTGCCATTGTATGCATTTACTCTATACACCTTTTATTGCATTCATTGACAATCATTGGACACGTTTTTCTTACACTTAATATTGTTGGGCACGGTTTAATCTTGTTTACACATCGAATCTCCAGATCTAGTAGTCATTAAATTTAACTAGGATTCACCCTCTATTTTACTTATCAGAAATGCCAGTCTTTTTCTTTAATTCTGGTTTTTTTTTGCAGGTCTCATTAAACCAATTGATACTCTCAAAATATGGTAGTAGCATCTTGGATGCTCAATCCTCTGAAATGTTATCAATTGGTTGAATAAACAATCATCACCAAAAGCATCAATAAGGCTGCAGTTTCCTCTATTGTTCTCAGTAATAACATAGGTTCCTACAAGCCCCTTGAACACTTCTCCACATTTCATCGCTGCATCAAACCACCTCCAATTATTCACCTACCTCACCCCAGTAGCACATGCCACACCCCCTCTGTTTATGCTGCCAACTACCATACCAACCTAATAACTTACATCAATCACAAACAGTTCCAACACCTCTGGTCCCATCAGTGCAACACCAATAGACTTCCCTCCACTATTTTTTCCACCAATAATAACAACCGAAGAACCTTCTCCAGCACGAACAACAACCTGGTAGCAGGTGCATAGGACAAGATCTCATCCCACCAGCAATCCGTCATCCCAGAACCCACAAGAACCTGGGAAAACGATTGCCTTTTTATGCTAACAAGTTTGTTCAATTGTGCAGGTACCCTCTTTAAGATTAATCATTTTATTCAACTTCAGTGTGTGGTATTAGCATCCTTGATGCTCATTCTGCTGAAGTTGAAACAACTTCAATTAATCTTTCAGGTTGATCGTGCATACACAACCATTTGCTGGAGAATTAATTACACAAAAGTTAAAGCTCAGCAGAATACACCACAAGACCAACAGCAGCCTCAATGTTACCCCTTCCAATACACAAATCAACATCAACAAGCAGCCTCTATAATTCCTTCTCAGCATAACTCACCTTTTTCATTAGCAGCCTCTCAGTTACAGCAACAGGAAACACCTAGGGATCCAGACCTAGCCTTCCTGGTTTTTTTTTAGCTCAGCAACAAAGACTCAATCAAGACAGACCAATGCCAAGAACTCAGTTAACAGCAGATGTCACGATTACCTGGCAATTGGAAGCAGGACAGTGCTCACTTTCTTCTATCATTGACATCAGGCAGTTACATCGGATCAACTAGAGTTTTTGGGACCTTTTGTTAGCTACCTTCAATCCTACTTTATTTGATCTAAATGTCAAAGCAAGGTTTAAGATAGCACTTCCCTCTCTCACAAATGTTTTGCCTTACCATACAGGGAATGTTTAGACTAGTGAGTGTAGAATTTGTTGTAAATAGAAGATCTTCCAACTCATGTATTCAGTAGACTTAGGACTTCTAGCACCTTTTTGTATAGTTGACCTAGATACACTTCACTTTTCTTTTGTACACCTAAGTGCCTATCAAACCAGGATAGGAACCTGGTACATCATCATAGGTCTAACCCATCATAGAGTTAAGGATTCATTAGATCACCATAAAAGGGTGGTCAAATTCAACTCTCATACTTGGAGGTCAGGTTTATGTCCCCCTCCTATGTTGTAGTTTATTGTTTCACATATGAAAATATACCCTAGGCACAATGCCTAGTGGATTGAAAAAAGAATCATTTTAAGAAAAAGGTTAACACATTTTTTTGGAAAAACAGTACTATTGACAAATATAAGGCAAGACTTGTGGTCAAAGGTTATAGAAAGCGAGAAGATCTTGACTATTTTTATACATACTCTCTAGTTACAAGAATTACGGCCATACAAACGTTAGTAGCATTAGTTGCGATATATGGTCTTGAAATTCATCAAATAGACGTTAAAATGGCCTTCTTAAATGGAGATTTGGAGGAAGAAATTTACATGAAACAACCTGAAGGGTTTGTAGTTTCAGGTAAAGAAAAGAAGGTATGTAGACTTGTTAAGTCACTTTACAGACTAAAACAAGCACCCAAACAATGAAATGCGAAATTTGACCAAACAATGTTGTCAAATGATTTTAAGATAAATGAATGTGATAAATGTGTGTACATAAAAAATGTTGCAAATCACATAGTCATTGTTTGCTTATATGTGGATGATATGCTGATAATGAGTAATGACATTGCCAACATAAATGCGACTAAGTGTATGCTAACTAGCAAGTTTGATATGAAAGACTTGGGAGTTTAATTCTGGGTATTAAGATCCATAAGACTTCTCAATGTCTTGCTTTGTCGCAATCTCATTACATAAAAACAGTACTTGAAAAATTCAAGTACTTTGATTTTAAAGTTGCAAAGACTCCAATTGACGTGATTTCTTGCACTTACAAAGAACAAAGGCCAAAGAATATCACAACTGGATTATGCTTGTGTGTTGGGATGTTTAATGTATATCATGAATTGTACTCGACCAGATATAGCTTGTGCTATAAGTAAATTGAATTGTTACACGATTAATCCAGGTCAATCTCAATGGATGGGGATGAATGAGTTTTGGGATATTTAAAACATACCCAAGACTTTTCTTTGCACTACAGTAATTATCCTGCGGTGATTAAGGGATACTGCGATGCAAATTTGATCACCGATTCAACTGATTCTAAGTCCACAAGTGGATATGTATTCACTATTGGTGGAGGAGTGATGTCTTGGAAGTCGTCCAAACAAACGTGTATTGCCCACTCTATGATGGAGGCTGAATTTATAGCCTTAGATAAAGCTGGTGAAGAAGTTGAATGGCTCCGGAATTTCTGGGAAGATATTCCATTTTGGCCCAAACCGTTGTCACCAATATGCATACATTGCTATAGTCAAGCGGCAATTGGAAGGGCTGGGAGCGTTATATATAACGATAAATCTTGTCGTATACGACTAAGGCATAAAACCGTTAGACAACTACTCTCTTGGGGATCATCACAATTGACTACCTAAAGTCAAGTGACAATGTGTCGGATCCACTTACAAAAGGCCTAACTAGAGAGGTATTTGAAAGATCATCGAGGGAAATGGAACTATGGCCGAGGACAAGTCATTGTGGCGGTAACTCTACCTAGAAGACTGGAGATCCCAAGATCTAGGTTCAAGGAGATCAAACAAAGTCATTAATAACAGTTTAACATTTTTAACTAAAAATTTGTGATCCATTCTCGTGATGAGAATCAGTACCAAGGACAAAGCATTAAGGCTTTTTAATGGTTTCTAAATTTGATACGGTAAATATAAAATAGTGTATCTATGGGATGACACGTTTAGAAATCACCTAAGAAAGTATGAAGTGTTAGCCGCTTCAAGGAGAACTTTGTGAGGCCAATTCTCTATTGTCACGACCCCAAATCCACTAGTCGTGAGGCACATAACCCAACCCGATAGGTAAGACAACTAATAACTATCCCATTTCAATAATATTAACAAGACAATAAAGTAAAGAAATTATCTAACTTTTATACACTTCCCAAGGACTGGTAGTACAAATCATGAGCTTCAAAGAATAGAGTTTACAAAACTGAAACGAAATAAATACTAGTCTGTTTGAAAAGTACATAACAGATTTTTATAGATCTAAGGCTACTACGAACAAGAGGTAGCCACAATCGGGACGTAGGTACATCTTCAATCCAGCTCCCAACGAACACAGCAACTTCAATAGCCAATATCTGCACGCAATGTGCAGAAGTGTGGTATCAGTACAATCGACCCCATGTATTGAGTAAATAACAAACCTAACCTTAGGTTGAAAGCAGTGACGAGATAACACTAGGTCAGGTTCAGTACCAATATCTCACTAACAGTTCATAACAACATAATACAAGTATAAAAGAGGTATCTCAGAAGTAAAAATGCATAGCTCGTTCACAGTTCCAGAAAATGATCATGCTTTCTAAATATCTCAGTGAAAACTCAAATCTTTTACCGAAATACCAAAAATATGAGTAAGTTTGAAAACTGAAATTTTCCAAATATCCTTTCCACAATAAATAAAAATGTTTCATTTTCTTTCCAAATAACAAATATAAAATACCTCTCTATGCCCACATTATGTGTATAATAAGTCATGAATGACGTGATACTATATAGCATGATGAAAGATGCATATCTATGCCTGTATGTCATGTGTGCATGAAAATGCCATGTATCTCAGAGATGAATCATGTACTCACACTCTCAGAGTACTCAATCTCACTGTTCAATGCTCAGCACACTCAGACACTCAGCGTTGTACAATAACCGATGCAGTGTGCAGCCCGATCCACACATATATATAGTTGATTGCGCTCACTGGGGGTGTTCAGGCTCCGGAGGGGCTCCTACATACCAAGCGCTATAATCCGCACGAAAAACTCATGTGCTCCACGGACAACTCATGTGCTATAATATCAATATCTGGATCCGCACGGACAACTCATGTGCTATGATATCTATAACTGGATCCGCACGGACAACTCACATGTTGCACTAACAACTCATGTGCTATGGTATCAATATCCTCAAAAATAGGCCCCCGGACTCACTCACTCATCAATCTCTCAAGTCTGACTCACAGGCTCACAATGTCATGAAACTAACCCCCCAGCAATGATATGATGTACCGATGAATAACAACTGAGATTGAGATATGATATAAATGCATGAATATGACTGAGTACAAAATATCAATGAAATCAGCAAAATGACAGCAAGAAACGACCACTATGGGTCCCAACAGTATTGGCATAAAGCCTAAACATGATATCTAGCATGATTGACAGCTCATTTACTTTATCACATGGTGAAAACAAAGATATCAACAAAAATAGGGCCACTATACAGTGCCATGGGAACAACGAGTCCTAATTCACATGGTGCACGCCCATCACCTAGCATGTGCGTCACCTCAATACCAATCACATAACACGTATTACGGGGTCTCATACCCTCAACACTAAGTTTAGAAGAGTTACTTACTTCGAACGAGCCAATGCCTATGCCGAGCAAGCCAACCGATGCTCCAAAGATGCCATCACGTGCGTTCCGACCTCCGAACGGCTCAAAACTAACTAACAACAATTCAAATACATAAAACAATGATAAAGGAATCAATCCCGATCGTAAAAGATCAAATCTTGAATCCAAGCCCGAAATCGGCCCAAAATCCCAACCGGAGCCCGCACCTCGATACCCAAGAAACTCACATAATACGAAAACCCATTCAATTACGAGTCCAACCATACTTATTTCACTCAATTCCGACTCCAAATCGATGTTCAAAACTCAAAAGTTCATACTATGAAACTTTAAACCAAAATCCCCAATTTCTCTTTAAAATTCTACAACTAATTGCCAAAAATGAAGATAGATTCATGAAATGTAATCAAAACTGGATAGAGAACACTTATCCCAATCCTTGTGATGAAATTTGCTTCAAAAATCGCCTCAATCCAAGTCACACACCTCAAAATATGAAGAAAGAACCAAAACCCTCGATTATATAACTCTGCCCAGCTATTCCGCATTTGCGGTTAAAATGTCGCATCTGCAACCTCCGCTTCTGCAGACGATGGGCTCGCAGAGAGCCGCTTCTGCAATGGCCCTGACCGCATCTGCGGTCGCGCTTCTACGCGACTACCTCCGCATATGTGGAACTCCACCCCTCAATGAAATCTTGCATCTGCGACACTTGGCTCGCATCTGCGGCCATCGCACCTGCGCAATATCAGTCGCAGGTGCGGAACACCAGAACCAGCAACTCCAGCAATGAAAACATGAAGGAAAATGATCCGAAAACAATCTGAAACACGCCCGAGCCCCTCGGCACCACGTCCAAATATACCAAAAAGTCCCATAACATAACACGGATCTACTCGAGGCCTCAAAATACACATAACAACATCGAAACGATGAATCACACCTCAAATCGAAATTTATGAACTTTGAACTTCCATTTTCCAAAACTAGCATCGAACCATATTAAATTATCCCGGAATGAACCCAAATTTTGCACACAAGTCCCAAATGACATGACAAAGCTATTCCAATTCCCGAAACTGCAATCCGAATCTGATATCCTCAAAGTCAACTTCTGGTCAAACTTATGAACTTTCCAAATCTTTAAATTTTCAATTTTCGCTAATTTGAGCCGAAACCTTATAGAAACATCCAGATGCAAATCTGGGCATATGCCCGAGCCCAAAATCACCATCCGGACCTAACAGGACCATCAGAACTCCGTTCCGGGGTCAAATACACAAAAGTCAAACTTGGTCAATTCTTTGAACTTAAAGCCTCAATAATGAAATTCATTCTTCTAAACTGACTCTGAAATACCTGAAAACCAAAACCGACGATTCACATAAGTCATAATACATCATACGGAGCTACTCATGCCCGCAAACTACCGAGCGAAGTGCAAATGATCAAAACGACCGGTCGAGTCGTTACATCTATGCACTTATGAAGCCATGCGGTGTTCATGGTTGAAACGAACACAACAATGAGAACCAAAGACGGTTAAGGGTTGATTGTGTGACTTATGGTTGTCTAGGTATAAACCAAAGTTCGACGGTTCAAAGATATCAAATCTACCGATTGATCGAGTATATAAGTTCACTACGAAAAGTTCAAAGGGACACCTACTTATCCAGATGCAATTAATCCTTGCTTGTAAATTACAAAGTTTTTCATGCATATTTCCGTGATGTAGTCATTCCCCGTTCATGTGGGGGATTGTTGTCTTTGTGCCCCTCTTAGAGCTTAAAAGAGGGTGAATGGGAAATGAAGGAAAAATGAGAATTTGATTTTCCCTCCTTGACAAAGGGACATTGTCCCATATTGGAGGAGGAAAAGACTTTTGATGGGTATATATACAATTTCTCTTCTTCTAGCTCTTAAAGAGTTAAGAAGAAAGCAACAATCGCGTCGTCGTCGCTCGTTCGACTCGGCTTCAGCTTCGGATTTGGCCAAATGATCGATTGATTGATTATTATTTAGACCAAATTTATTTGTTAATATTAACGCAATACTAATTAATCCAAATTAGACCGTTACTGTAACGGTAATTCAATTTTTTTCCATTTTAATTTTCCTGTTATAATTTGAATTTGGCGGTTTGCATAAATGGTCGTTTACAAAACAGTCATTTTGAGCTACAACCTTACCTTAAGAGTTGTAACTCTTCAGTATAACCCAACGTTTTTGGATATAAATACATGAACTCTCCCTCAGATTTTCCTTACGAAAAAATTCTGATTTCTCATTCTTCATTCTGCATTATTTTAACAGAAAAGAAAGCAGTAAGTGTGATTTACTTTTGTTCTTTGAGTTCGTTGGTCACTGGGGTTTGAAGTACCACTTCACCAGTAAGGTTATCCGTTCTATCCTAGGAGAAAATAATCCTAAACCTCGGGTACTAAGAAGGGATTAAATTCCTTAAGGAAACACTGTGAATTCAGTGGGCTCGGATTCATTTTCTGTTCTTCTACATTTCTGATTTTTTCATTGCTACCAGTTTTAAATATATTTTCGAATATAGAATACTAATAATTCCCATCATATCATTTTGATTTTTCTTAACTTAAAAAAAAAAAAGAAAAAAAAAAGGAAATTAAGTTTCATTGTGCTTAGTCGGAGACCAGACAGTTTCCTGCCTACTTATTTGACTGCTTAAATTTTTGACCTATAATTAGCCATGGAGATGTAACTACAAATCAAATAGTAGTTAATTTTAACCATTTAAGAGCAACCAATCTCAAAATAAGCTTATTCTATTTCCCACTAACACTTCAGGAATTACCTAGCTAAGTTATTGCAGTTGGTATATTGCCGGTCATTTCACTTTTACTTTCTCCTTCAACAATAATCTATTAATATTATATTAAAAACCCGAAAACTCTTAGCGAATTATCGTTCGCCTTTTTAACCCTTAAATGTATATTTTACATTGAATATAATTGTAATTTAAATTACTTTCTTGATATTTAAGATATTTAAATCACCTAAAATTTTGGTTATTAACTATTTTCTCATTAAACTAAGTAAGAGCTCCTATTTTTAGCCTTTTGCCATTATAACATATTACTTAAATAAAAAGTGCGAGTATTACCATCCAATAAAATACTATTAATGAAATAATATTTACCTAGAATGAAAGGCTTGAATTTAAAAGACTTGATGGAGGACTTTTGAGATAATTTCTTCAATTATTGAGTTAGTTATACACAACTAATATTCATGACCATCTTTAGGAACTTACATTTTTATTTTATAACTCAATACTATTTTTTAATAAATTTATATTCATTGAGACAAGATTCACTCACATGATACGTACCCTATATACTAATACTTATTCAATTATACATAACAGCTTGTTTGGATTCTTTAGAACAACTTGATCAATTTAGTAGATTGGTTTAGGAGATCTAATGACTATCAATCGAATCTATTCATTTTTTACTGTAAATGGTAAGTTGTGCAGGTAATAAGGTGAATTGCAACTACTTTCAGATAATTACATAAGATACAATTTATTACAATTTTTAACTTTTTAATTAAATCATATATGTACAACTTTTCATATCTTTTAAATATCTCCATTAAGGCCATTTAAATAGGAAACTCAAATCATTTTGAGTATTCAACCTATTTCAAACTTATCAATACTCTCTCTCCAAAATACGTCATTTTGCCAACCTACGTACAGAAATCAGTATTATCAGTCTCTTCCACAAGTTCATAAGTATAAAATTATTTTCTGTTTCCACTAAACCTTTTTCTTTTGTCAAAATTTGCCTAATCACTAGCTTATTTTTCAGTCTCCACTAATCTATTATTTCTAATCTCCCTTTATCATCCCAATACTTCTCCATACTTTGATTCCAATAAATTTTAGGTTTTTTTATTTGGGTTGATAACTCCATCTGATACAAAATTGGATAGAAGGTTCATACCTGCGAGAAAACCCAAAAGGCAAAATAGCGGAATATACACTATACTTTTTTTATTTTATTTTTGTACTTGACACAAAATATACATTATTTTGTATATATTATATCGTGTATAATATATTCATTAATGTGTTTCTTTTTTCTAGTTTTATGCATTGTGTCTTATATGTGTATACAATATATTATAAAGGTAGATTATAATAAAATTGTTCTATAAAGTGTTATCGATGTCTTTATACTGTAAAATTATTTATAATATATATATTCTTATATTATATAAAGTATATAATATAATGTATATTTGTATGATTATATAATATATAGTTCATATAGGTAAATTATACAAGTACGAATGTGTACTCTGACTATATGATAACTAATGTATACATTAGCAGTATACGATATATTACCCATATTTAAAGTTTACTTTTTTTTTATAATTTATAGTGTTATCACATTGCATAAAAAAGTCTGATGGCAATCTAGGTTTAGAAGATGCGTATGTTTTTTGTGTAAAATAATATAAGTACTCGATGAAGACCTATTGGAATGGGAAGATCTCGAATTAGCTAAAATGATAATTAATTATATATAAGGTATATTATCTCAAACATATACCATCAACATAACATTATTAAAAAGGCTATAACAAATATAAGTTTTAGATAATGTTTTTCAAAGGATTGTTGGTTGTCGTTATAATATCTACTTTAATTTCACCTAAAAAAGTAGAATGACGATGATATTTCTTAATGAAAAAAAACTTTTTTTTATTTTTGAGTCAAAGATTCTTCATATTATTGAAACAAATGCCTATGCTTTTTAGATCCGATGATGAGATATTTTCTTAGCTTCATTTCTGTTTTATAAGGAAGTTATTATTGTATCTAAGAAAGATATAATTAATTGGTAAGCTTAACTTTAGAGATTCTATTTTTATGTCAACTCCTTGATTTTCGCATGGAGAGAGGAGTAAGTTCCCTTTTCGTATTGTTGTACTAAACATAATAATAAAAGTAGTTGTAGTTAATGTTAATTGTAGACTTGTAGTTATGAAAATTTCCCTTATTCATTTTGTATCACCTATTTAGTAAATAGTCATCTTTTTATTTCTCTTGAAACTGATGGAACCATGGTTTAAAAATCCTTTGCGAACAAACTAAAAATCTTATGAAAAAATGGTAGACCACAATCTAAAATCTAGAAAGCTATTGCAAATGTTAGACCAATCTCATGTTTTGTGAACAAAATTAAGAGTCAATAGGAGCAAATTTTTGTGGAACTTTTAAAATAGGGGTAAAACCAGTAATAAGGTAAAAATAGTAAGTGCTAGCAAATTTTTGGACTGGTCATTCAAAAATAGCCAGTTTTTGTAAAGTTATTGAAAAATAGTCACTATTTTGTTGCAACAAGGAAAGTTCCAGCATAATCTACTGGAGATTGGTGCACCTGTGTAAGAACTTTCAGCATATTATGCTGGAACTCCAACACGCGGAAAGTTTCGGCATATTATAATGGAGATCGGAGTATATGAACTTCCAGCATATTATGCTGGACCGGTATATTATACTGGAACTCTAGTATATTATGCTGGAAGTCTAGTATATTATACTGAACTCCACTCCAATATACTGGAGTTCCAATATATTATGCTGAAGTATTTTCCGGATTTTAAACAGTGTTTTCGTTCAAATTCATCTTTACATAAAAAATAATCAAAATTTCGCTTACTTTTTAAACTGTGGCTATTTTTGAATGACCACTTATAAATCTGACTATTTTTTAATTTCTCTCAGTAATAAGGGCTAGCAAGCCCAGATATTAGTGTCCCATTTGGGTCCTTTGTCTCCTAAGCAAGGGAAGCCCATTGCTACGGCAAGTTATTTGGCCGACAGACCAAAAATAATTACATCCGCTAGCAAAATATATAATCAATATATATTGATTATGTATAAAGTATATTTATTTCGTATATATATATATCGGCTACAATTTTTGTATCGATTATACTAGGTAGTTATCCTCATTGTTACTGTTAGCTAGTGTTATCCAGCCACTTACACGCTTTCTTTAAGGAAGGAGTCATTTACCTTTTCTTCATGCAAAAGGTTTCCTCTAACTTAATAATTGCTTTTTCCTAAAGTAATTTTAGTTTTTATAACCTAATATATCTTTTTACAATAATCTTGTTGCACTACAAGTTAGTGATTTTGGAGAGATGCACGTACTGTATTAACTTAGTAATTTTTTTAGTTTTTCTAGGTATTAACAACTGTTCTTATCTTAACATTTAAAATAAATAAATTGGAAACTCGCTATTTCAATGACGTGATTATTTATTACTTAGTTTACCATTACCATTACAAAGTTTACAAGTAATCTAGGAAAAAGGAAATTAAATTATCATAATATAATATTCAAACAATGTAGTTTTCCAGATGCAATTGTTTTCTTATCCAGTAGAATCATGTAAAAAGAACAGATTTTGTCTTCATAAGTTGACAAAAGCCACCAACAAAAATATTTTCAAGTTTCATTATACAAGTAGAATTAAATAATTCTCGACGGAAAAGGGCCATATTTACATTAAATCTGTAACCGCTATGCAGATTACTTTATTGATTTGTTTTACCAATGCCTTGTTTATTGCACTAAATTCCTAATTTAGAAAATCACCAAAGAAAACCTATGGGACGGATCTTTTTTATCCAATCAAGGTCCACCATGTGTGTTTTTTAAGATGGGATCAAGCTATGGAGGACAAATATGATCAAAAAATATAACAATAGGAGTATATAGTACTATAAGTTATTTTCGATAATAGAGGGGCAAATTTAATCCTTTTTCCATTCTCGATAAAAAAGCTAGCCAGTTGCTGTTAAATGTAGTTAATTGTAGAATTAATAATATAATATTTCTAAACCATCATCCTCGTAATATTCCCTACAACAGATCTAATATTTATTTATTTATTTTAAAAGAATATATATATAGTTTAATATCGACTCAAAAAAACTTAATCCCTAACTAAACTAATGATTTATTAAAAACAAATGATACATAGCTAGTATTTAACTTGGAACGTTTGTCAGTGTTTTTCAAACCTGGCAACATTCTTCATTTATACGCCTTATCACACTTGAACATAAAAAAACGAAGTTTTGGATTTGTGAGATACAAAAATTCACATTTGGATAGCAATGTACAAACATGAGTCATGAACATGTCAATGAAAGAACAAAAATAAATTCCATTTGAATAAGGAGCACTTTGAATTGAGCATGGAGCTTGTTTAAAACAAAAAAAGAACTTACAGGCTACATGATTTTAGATATAAATTTGCATCAGACAGCCAACTTTTGACAAAAACTTAGAACAAATAGAAAGCAAACTCAAAAGTTTCTCATGAACATCTTATCCAAAAATTAGGACATAATATTCACCACTAGGTGAAAGGTAAAAGGAAAAGGACAGCCTCACAAATTTCTATATAATTTTCGTCGATTCAAGAGGGAAAACATATAAGGTAGGATAGAGATGATAGCTGCCAAAGGCACACCTCACAGCATGCAGTCTGTTCTAGCAGGTAACCTTCTGAAGAAATTAAGCGGCACAGATGGAAGTTTGTAGCGGAACCTAGGATGTCTTAATACATAAAATCCGGTCAAGAGTGCCACAGCTTGGAATGGCGTAACATAGAGCACAATGGCAGCAACCAAGCAGAAAATCACAAACAGCGCTGTCGCTCTAGGGTCCCTCCAGCTCAGCAAGGATTGCAGCCTCTCCCCTTGAGTAGCCAAGTCGCCAACAACTGTCTGAATCCTGCCTGCAATACTTCTTATGCGGTCATACCTCATCCTAATAATATCAGGAGGACGTGAAGTAGGGAAAGTATCAAATTCCTCATCCAACTCATCCGGATGAGCAGCATCAGCACAAGAAAGGCGAGTGTCCATGTGAGGAGGATGTCTTGGCCTCCATCTGTAGTACCAAATACCAATTAGGAAGAGATAGAGGAAAATGGTAGGTAGAATAAGCTCTGGATATAGTATCAGTATCAAGAACAAGATATGGATCAAGACAGTCGTAATGGGGTTTTTCCAATTGCATATTTGATCAAACCATTTTCCAATAGAAATAACCACACCTAAAACACCCATAATTCTGAAAAAGTTAGCCTTGCTTCTCCTCATGCTCCACATATGAGAACCAACGTCCAACATATACTCTACAATCTCTTTCCTCAAAGGTGGCTCAGCACGACTCAGCCTCAACGAGACAATCTGAGTGGCTTGGTGCCTCAAGTTGTCCAGCTGACTAACAGTTAATGGATGAAGATAGTGCATTTTGGGCAACAACGGCTGAGAGTACATATGCATCATATTCACCAACGACGAGCAAGTAAATCTCACAGCCAAGTGGATTTCACCCATCTTCTTCACCCCAGTAGGATGCAAGACCAGCAGCGGATATGAATGTGTGTAGACACGATCAGTTTCAAGAGTAGAAAGACGGATCCTGACCTTTCCAATCCTCGAATCCCTTGCCCCTCCGGATTTATCTCCTCCTTGCAGATGGCAATTATCAAATACACCAATAGTTATAACAGTGCAAGGATCAAACACTTCCCATGTGTATTGCTCATTCCATTTGGGAGCAAAGCTATCTATAATCGTCCTTGTCCGCACCCACTTCTGCCCATATTTGGCTACACAATAGGCATCTGTTGTTGCCCGACCATCCTTTGTTTTCATTGGTGATAGGCCCTGAGCGCTCAAAACACCTACTTCAAGGACACCGATGCTAGATTTCCACAGCTGTTTTGCAGTTGGCCTAAGGTCACTACTGTAATGCGTTGACTCATCCAGAACATGGTAGCCTCCTTCCAAACATACTCTCAAGTGAATCCGGCTAGCAAACTTGATTTCCTTCTTTTCTCCCTCAACAATAATATGCTTCTCAAGATTAAACCACCTAGTGTTCACAGGTTTATGGTCCAACCTCCTATCCACATACTGCAAAGGAATAGCACATCTTCCGATGACCTCATCCTTGTTTGGTGCAACCCTATCTTCCACACTCAAAATCAATGGCTCCTCAAACGGTTCAGCTGCTACAAACATCAGATCCTCATTCCACAAGGGATTAATGGTCTTGCTCATGGAAACTCTGGTCCTCAACGCTTGATTCCCAAGGATGACCTTGACAAAAACTTCTGGAAACCTGCTTTTGTCACTCGGAATCAAGTCTTGAGCCTCAATCACATTAACTCTAAGGTACCACAATTTTGGTGAGAGGTACACCTTAGACCTTATATTTGCAAGACCATCAGCACCACTAACAGCTGCAGCATCTGAATGCCAAGCTTCAGGAAAGGCTTCATCAGCTTGATTTCCCATCCAAACAGCCAACATTAACTCTCCTTTGACTTTACTACCATTCCTCTCCTCCAACCTATACCACTGCGGAGCGAGAGGACTATCCGGGGGAACCCTTTTAGGGATCTCATTCAAATCAAACAGAACGCGACCCACAAAGTCATCCTTAACAACATCCTTATCTTTCACAGTCACTTCAAGTACAGAAGCCTGAATCCTATCTTTTGAGAAAGCAAACACCTGACTCCACTCAGGATTCGACTTCTTCTCAAAATGACGAGTCGTACCCTTATAGTTCCCGAGCTTAACCTCAACATAAGGATCAAGACTACCTGTAACATCCTTCCCAGGTAAATCCCTAGCTTTCACTACTCGGACATAAAGATACTGCATTTGCTCAACAAGGTCATATGTGCTAGTGAGCTTATCACCACTGACCTTCCCTCCACCGAGGTGGGGTTTGGTCTCCTTGAGTGAGAAATCTTCTTGTGGGTGTCTCTGCATTTTTTATATAACTTCTCTCACAATTAACACTAAAACAAAACCCCTATATCCTCCACCCAGAATGTAAGCCAATAATCAACAAACAAATCAAATCTCCTCCTTAGCAGAGACAAGCAGTTAATAACAAAGAGACAACTCAGAATTACTTTAATGCTCCAACATATTGAATCCAAACAGAGTGTTAAGCAAATGTAGCCAAAAACTGAACATGAACCTCTAGAATGCCAAAACCATTCAAAGCCTCAGATCTGAATGCTTCAAACCTTCACAACATAAAATTAAAGAAAAAGTCAGTTATTTTAGCATACAAAACTTAACTAAAAATGCTGGAGCAATAAAAAATCCAATCATTAATCAATGCTAGAATTAAACTCTACAAAAAAGAAACACTTCTCTCCTCTCTCAACCACAAGGGAAAGCAAAAAAAAAAAAAAATGGCAAAAATTGAAAAAAATAAATAAACAGAACGCAAAAAAATCTAACCACATTACTACAGATATACAAACATCAAGTTTCAAGAAAACAACAGCCAAGATTCAACAGAATGTAGCAAAACAATTTTTCTTACAAAATGCACATCTATAAACAACACAAAAACACAGAAGTGAATGTACCTTGTGGGAACTGAAGAAGAAAGACAGGGGTTTTTACTGATAAGTTTGTGAACAGAAAAAGGGTTTTAGAGCTTTCTTATAACAAAGCGAAGTAGAATAGTACAGTGAGGTCTAGCTAGCTAAAAAGTGAAGAAAGAAAGAACAAAACAGTTTATATTTTGAAAGAGAAAGAAAAAACAAAGTAGGGTGGTAATGCTCTGTGTTCTTTGTTTGATTCTTAAGGGGGGTAGGGTGTAGTGGGGGTGGGGTGGGTTGAATCTGCTGAGATTACACCGAAAGCACCGGTGACGCAGACTTTCTCTGTATGTGTGTGTTAAGTGAATATTTGTGTTTCTGTTTGTGGCTTTTTGCTTTTTTACTTTTGCGTTATGTTCACTTTACTATTTGTCTTGTGTTGCTTGACCATAGGAACCGGTTCGCGCGTTCGAGGAGTATGTCGGGACTTCACACGTGCCAAGCTAATCTATAGGAGATGTTATAGATTCTAATGAAACACTTTTAATATGTGTCACAAAATTTGTATTAGCACCCCACTTAATCCAAGCTAATTGTTGTGCTGTCTCCTGTTTTTCACTCGTTTGAATAACTTATAAAAATAGTAAATATAAAATCTCCTTTCATCCTGTATACGGTTAAGACCGGGCTTGCTCTTCGTATGACTAATTGAGATTGGAACATGATAGGCCAAGGTTCAACCTCATGTTATATCGAACCATGGTGCGAAGTTAGATTGTCGAGCTCGTGACCTAGAGACCGATCAAGATCGAGATCGGCCAAGATCGAGACCGAGCAAGATAGAGATCGAGCGAGACCGAGGGAAGCTTGCCGAGCCAAATAGTCGGAAAGCCAAAATATCCGCAATCGGCCGAGGATCACGATGGAAATCACGGCATGTATCAAGAAGAGACCAATTAATTAGCCTATAATGAGATTCCTTACTGTATTTAGAATTGTATCAAGAGTATGACTCTCTACTATATAAAGGAGGTCTGATCATTTGTAAGACACATCACATGTACGCAGTACAGAGCAATACATTGTCTTCTTCTAAGCTTTCAGTATCTTGTTACCCTATTCTTATATCAGTTGAATCTTCGTTTGGTTAGAGGGTGATCGAACTCGAGGGTCAAGGCTATTCAATTCGTTTGGTTTGCATTTATTTCTTTTACAGTTAATTTCAATGTTAACATACATTTTTCTCAATTTTTGCCAAGTTATATCATGTATCCTTAAAACCACGTATAAATTTAATCATTATCCATTTTTAGGGCAAACAGTTTGGCGCCCACCGTGGGGCTAAGAATAATAGTGATTGCATGGTACTAACCTTCGTAACACACACTATTTTGCACTTGTTCTTGTGAGTATCTTTGATTCCAGGATCAATATGCCCAACTCTCAGGCAGCACCGTACACGTGGAAAATGACTTCGGTCATCATGATGAAAATGACAACGTAACACCAGGGAACGACGTACCTCCAGTTGGCATCAATGGAGTTCCGGCTATAGATCCAATCAGTGTCAGCTCCCATGTAGTCATTAATGCAAATTTGGTTGTCGATCCCGAGAGTAGCATATGCATGGTTGTTCGATCGGCCGCTCAGAGCACACATGGCGACAAAGAAGGTGGAATCAGGCTTCGGGTGATCTTCGAGATGTTGCAGGCTCAACAAGCCGCAATAACACAACTCCAAAACCAGAACCATGCACCAAGCAGGATCGAGCCCGAGCCGTCCCAAGAAGTTGTTCACAGGGTCGACTCGGTGTCAAGGAAATCCAACGGAAATGAATCGGGGACCGATCCCGCAATCATGAAGATGCTTGAGGAGTTAGCGAAGTGAGTTGAATCGGGGGATAAGAAGATCGAAGCAAATGATAAGAAGGTGAAAACCTATAATTCCAGGGTTGATCAGATCCCGGGGGAACCGCTAAATTTAAATGTGTGTTAATTTATCCAGGTAGGTCGGTCAACATCATTCGGTCGAGGATCGTAGAACAACTCGGCCTACAGGACCAAGTTATGCCCGCGGCACGAGTGCTAAACGAATTCAATATGGCATGTGAAACTACTAACGGTGAGATAACTTTTCCAATGAACATTGTCGGGACCATCTAGGAGACGAATTTCCATGTGATCGAGGGCGACATAAGGTATAACGCATGTTCGGGAGACCGTGGATCCACAACATGAAGGCACCTCGACCCTTCACCAAGTTCTAAAATTCCTGACACCAGAGGGAATTAGAACAGTTTACGGGGAGCAACCCAGCGCAAAAGAAATTTTGGTCGTTGACGAAGTGATTTCGGTATCGGCACTCTCATCGACGAAGGGGTAAAATTCGAAGGGAAAACAAGAGGCCAAATAGTAATCCCATATGCCGGCCTCGACCGAACTAGAGAAGCAAGGGACTGACAAAGATGATGATTATGGGGTCCCTAGATCCTTCATAGTCCCTGATGACTCAGACGCCACCAAATCAACGGTCGAAGAGATGGAGCAAGTCATACTAATCGAACATTTGCTCGAACAAAAGGTATACCTGGGCACGGGGTTAACTCCCGAGCTCAGGAAAAAACTTATTCAATTTCTTATAGCTTACATGGATTGTTTTGCTTGGTCCTATCTCTACATGACAGTGATCTCACCGAAAATCACCATCCATAAACTAAGCTTGGACCTGAAATTCCATCCGGTGAAGCAGAAAAGAAGACCCCAGTCCTAGATCAAGCATGCCTTCATCAAAGACGAGGTACCCAAGCTTCTTAAAATAGGGTCCATCCGGGAAGTAAAATACCCCGAATGGTTATCAAACGTAGTGGTAGTCCCTAAAAGAGGAAACAAACTTAGAACGTGTGTAGTATTACAAATATATAAATAAAGCATGCCCCAAGAATTCTTTTCCTTTGCCTAATATAGATCGCATGATCGATGCCACGGCCAGCCACGTTCATCACTAAATATGGAACCTACTGCTATAACGTAATGCCATTTGGATAAAAAAAATGTTGGTGCCATGTACCAACGTCTAGTAAATCGGAGGTTCGAAGAACAAATAGGGAAATCTAGGAAAGTTTACATTGATGACATGTTAGTTAAGTCCCTGCGAGCAGAGGACCATTTGAAGAGTTTGTAGGAAACCTTCAGTATATTGAGGAAATACAACATAAAGTTGAACCCAAAAAAATGCGCGTCGGGGTCGGGTCAGGCAAATTTCTCATATTCATGGTATCTAATCGAGGAACCGATATCAAACCCAACAAGATCAAAGCTATCAAGAACATCATGATAGTAGACAATGTAAAGGTCGTGCAGAGGTCTTCCGATAAGAGCCATCGATTTTTCTCGTTGCTGAAGAAGAAAAATAACTTCCCATGGACTCCGGAATGCCAGCAGGCCTTGGAAGAGCTAAAATGATACTTATCGATCCCGCCGCTGCTTCACACGCCGAGGGAAAATGAACACTTGTACTTATATTTGGCAGTATCGAAGATAGAGGTAAGTGGAGTCCTAGTTCAGGAAGAACAAGGTACGCAATTTCCAATTTATTATGTTAGCCGGACCTTAGGTGAGGCCGAAACTAGGTATCCCCACCTAGAAACGCTCGTTTTGCTAAGCGCCTCTAGGAAAATAAATCCATACTTTCAATGTCACCCCATATGTGTTGTAACAACTTATCCACTTCGAAATATTATGCATAAACCCAATCTTTCGGGACGGTTGGCCAAATGGGCCGTAGAAATTAGTGGGTGTGATATTGAATATCGACCCCGGACAACCATTAAGTCTCAAATTTTGGCAGACTTCATGGCTGACTTCACGCCGACCCTAGTACCCCAGGTTGAAAGAGAGTTATTGGAGAACTCAGGTATGTCCTCGGGAATCTGGACCCTCTTTATGGATGGTGCTTCGAACGCAAAAGGGTACGAACCCGACATCGTACTAAAACCACCCACAGGCAACGTGGTTAGACAATCTATTAGAACTGTGAAATTTACTAACAACGAGGCCGAATATGAGGCCATGATTGCAGGTCTTGAACTAGCCAAAGGCTCGGGAACAGAGGTGATCGAAGCCAAATGCGACTCCCTCCTCGTGGTGAATCAGGTTAACGGAACCTTTGAAGTTAGGGAAGAACGAATGCAAAGATACTTGGATAAGTTACAAATAACTTTGCACCGGTTTAAGTAGTGAACTTTGCAACATGTGCCTCGAGATCAGAATACTGAGGTTGATGCCCTCACAAACTTAGGGTCATCGGTCGAGGACAACAAGCTCAATTCGGGGGCCGTCGTGCAACTCATGAGGTCAGTAGTCGTAGAAGGCCACACCGAGATAAACTCCACAAGCTTGACCTGGGATTGGAAAAATAAATATATAGAGTATTTGAAAACCAGAAAGCTTCCCTCAGATCCAAAAGAATCGAGGGCCCTGCCCACGAAGGCAACACGATTCACCTTGTCCAAATACGAAACCTTGTTCAGAAGAATGTTCAATGGTCCACTAGAAATATGTCTGGGACCGGGTGATACCGAGTATGTTTTGAGGGAAGTTCAAGAGGGAACTTGCGGAAATCATTCTGGTGCTGAATCATTGGTTCAAAAGGTAATCAAAGCCGGCTATTACTATATCAACATGATAAAAGATGTGAAAGAGTTTGTTCGAAAATGTGACAAATGCCAAAGACATGCACCGATAATTCACCAACCCGGGGAACTACTCCATTCGGTCTTGTCACCATGGCCATTCATGAAGTGGGGAATGGACATTGTTGGCCCTCTTCCATGGGCACTGGTTAAAGCTCAATTTAGTTTATTTATGACTGACTATTTTTCTAAGTGAGTTGAAGCACAAGCCTTCGAAAAAGTTAGGGAGAAAGAAGTCATCGACTTCATTTGAGATCACATCATATGTTGATTCGGGATGCCATCCGAAATCGGGAAACAGTTTGTCGGCAACAAGGTAACCAAATTTCTCAAAGATCATAAGATCAAAAGAATCCTATAAATACCTTATCATCCTAGCGAGAACGTGCAAGCCGAATCGAACAACAAAACCATCATCTAAATCTTAAGAAGAGGCTAACGGACGCCAAAGGAAAGTGGAAGGAAATTCTGCCCGAAGTTCTTTGGGCATACCGCACAACCTCGAAGTCAAGTACCAGGGCTACACATTCTCATTAGTTTATGATGCCGAAGCTCTAATACCAGTCGAAGTCGGAGAGCCGAGTATTAGTTTCTGATATGCAACAACGGAATCAAATAACTAGGCCATGAATACGAGCCTAGAACTATTGGATGAAAGGCGTGAAGCCGCTCTCGTCCGATTAGCCGCCCAAAAGCAACGGATCGAGAGATACTACAATCGAAGAGCCAATCTTCGATATTTTAATGTCGGGGACTTAGTGCTAAGGAAAGTCACCCTCAACACCTAAAATCAGAACACAGGGAAATTGGGTCCGAATTGGGAAGGACCGTACCAAATTCTCGAGGTCCCCGTCCTACAAACTCGGAATGATGAATGGAGAACAATTACCGAGCAATTGGAACATATCTCATCTAAAACGGTATTACTTCTGAGGTATGACCCCTTTCCATTTCCTTTTTATTTCAGACTAACACTTGCAGGTGGTCAACAAGAAATGGCGATGGATTTCTCGGCGAACAACATGAAGTCTTTAGGTCTGAAAGCACGTGTTGCACTCTTTTTCCCTTAGACCGGTTTTGTCCCAAATGGATTTTTTGGCGAGGTTTTTAACAAGGCAACAATGAATCGTGCTAACTTAGAATCAAGCTCGATTACGAATCGGCATCGAAGATCAATTCAACAATATCTGAGGTTCCTTTGCAATCAACCTCGAATACTGGGGGGGCTACCCTCGAATATGCATTATCTTCGAATATCAACTCTAGCAAGGAAACAACTTCATAAAGGGAGGGTCTCGATATATAGGATTTATTGTAAGGGCCAAACGGTTAAAACGAACTGTGCCCACATAAATTGCTCGAGCCCTGGCATAAAACATGTACACATGTATGATTGTTTTGATCGAGAATAAAGAGAAGTACTTTCCTTCAATCATTTTATGTTTTAAAAATTATCCTCCTTACATCCTCTTAAAGAGATTCGTACTTCCAAAAATAACAAGCCTAAGGGCAATACATAACCGGAACGCGAACGACCACCCCCTCACTCGGGGACTGTCGTCCAACTCAAACAGCCCAAGTCATCGGGCCTCAGAGGCAAAAGACCTATTAGGCAACTCCCCGGTTTCTAAAGGCCATGGACACCCCACTCGGGGATTGTTATCTCAGGAAAGCCCGGATAACTCGGGAAAATAATTCTGATGGGCAGTTTTCGAACTAAAAGGATACGGACGACTTAACACGGCCCGGAGACGTCCGAAACCTGTAATAAAAAATAAGCCTTCGAAAAAGAGAAAAAATTTCATAACCGGTTCTAAAGGCTGCCCTTGGAAAAGTCATACACTTAAAGATATTTTCGGGAAAAAATCTTCGGTAACATCGAACCCCAACAACGCCTTAACCCAGAAAGGAAATAAAAGTAAGATTTGTTCGAACCCTCGAACACAACCTTATTGTTTCATTCTAAGGTATTTCGACCTTTGTGAATACAAATAATAAAGCAAAGGAAAAATTCGATATCCTAAAGGGGAAGAAAATCCTTATATATATATATATGTATATATATATAATAATAATTTTTTACAAAGGCCAGATCAGCCTAATACAAAAATTTACAACGTCCAAAACGGCCTAAAAAAAGATGCAAAAGAAAGCAAAAATATAAAGTCCTAAGTGGCCTGGTCTTCATCGGAGATAACATCTCCATCCTCGGGATCTTCGAAGTCTTCGAACTCTCTTAAGCTCTCAGAGTCTTCCTCAGGAAAGGCCAGCTTCTGGTCCCTGGCTTCCTCTGCTTTGACATTCTCGATTTTGGCCATATATCGAAACCCTGAGCATGAACTCCCTCGAGGGATTCCCTTCGAGCTTGCTATTTTTCATGATCCACCATGATCTTGGCCTTCGCCTGGATGGCCTCGACATCGACCTTAAATTGGGTCACTTTAGCATCAACTTTGGTGTTGGCCACGACCACCTCATATCTGGCCACTTCGAGTTCATTGGCCAAGTTTTCCTTATCAGAAACAACCAAGTCCAACTGAGACTGAAGCTAGTTGATGTTTTCAACCTGCACCAAGGCCTTCGCTTTTGCAGCTTGGAGCTGGGTCTCGGTCGACTCCAATTGTGCTTGGACAATTTTCTTTTTCGAGGCTAACATGTCCATATTCTTCTTGAATTCTTCAGCCTCGGCTTGTATTGTATCTACTTGTTTCTGAAGCTCCCCGATACATTCGAGCCTCTGCCGGACCTACATGATCGGATCATTAGTTAGTATCTCCAATTCATCTTCATTATCATGAAGCACTCGGAATACCTGCTCAGCCATCTCGGCATGCTCGTCCCAAGCAGTAACTAAATTGGCCTGAAGCTTCTCACTGAGAATCTTGTAGGTGTCACTTTTCTCAATGAGGTCCCAGACCTTTGCTTCATGTAATTCCTTCCGATATCGGAGGAAAGCCTCGTGATGCAGCATCGAAGCCTGCAAGCATAAGGGAAGATGTTGTGGTTATTTACAACTTTAAAAGTTAGAATATATGAGAAAGAAAAGACACATGAATTTACCCGATTTAATGCTTGTTGGGATTCATTGAATAGGCAGGGGGTTTCCACCTCGTTCATCACTGCCTGATCTTCTTCGGTCACCAAACACCGAAGGTGACTAGCGACCCCCACGGGGGCAGAGAAAACCCGATCGTCTTTTGGGATAGAAAAAGCTATTGACCGTCTTCGGTCAGGATTAACACTTGGGGTTGGGAATCGATCCATCAGTTTTGGGCCCGATGAAGACCTAGTGGCACTCGACGACAGTTCCTTCCTTGGTACCGGCAGGTCACCGAGCCCGGTGACGTCTTCCAAAGAAGCGGACTTAACCCCATCCAAGAAGCCGTGGATATCAGTCACCCCCTAAGGACTCAATCTACCGGCCTTACGGATCATGGCATCCGAAATTTGAGGAGACCCGCTGATGTCGACCGCTCCAAGTTCGTCCATTGGCGCACTTTCTGCAGCTCAAAAATCATCGCCCCTGGTCTCTCTCTCGACCCTCCTAGTGTGGGGAAGAATGGGATCGACCGTTTCTGGCTCGGAAGCTTCAACTAGAGCTCTCTTATCGACCTCCTCATGTCGGGATATTTCAACTTCAGCGCCTGCCGGTTCGATACTTTCTTGTACGGTGACACCGGCCCGCACGCGGGCCATTTGTTTGGAATTATCTTCATCATCATCATCATCTTCTTCTTCTTCTTCTTCTTCTTCTTCTTCAGACCCATCCCTTAATCAGCGGATTGAGTCCGAAGGCATAGCACTGGTGCCCCCCTGGGCTTGCGAGACCTCATCGCCAGTCTTCTCTTTCCGGAGCCTGGGGAACTCGGAACCCCTTTCCTCTTCTTTTCTTTGGCCTGCTTCGGAACAGGTGGTTGTGAAAGGACTTATTCGCTACCAGATGGGGGCCTCATTGCAACATCCTTCCCGAGGCCTACAAAGGAAAAAAGATAAGTACGCTCGAGAAGAAGCCCGAACGATCACCGTTCTAAGAAAGAAACTTACCATGATTGCGGGCCTCTCATCGACCCTTCGATAACTCCATCCAAGCACGCTTGGAATACATCCTCTGTAACACAAGGCCTTCGACCCATTCCTTAAGTTCCAGAATTGGGTTCGGCATCTGGGCCACAGTTGCGACGCCAAAAAACATCAATGAAGAACGAAATAAGAAGAAAAACAACAATATTAAACCTTCAAAGAAAATCATGTTCCATTTCTCGGGAAATGGCATGTCTTCAGCAGGGATCAAGTCAGAAGTCTTCACTAGAACAAATAGACACATCCAGCCTCGGTCCTGAGATTCGTCTATGCTGGAGAACGGGGCCATACTGGTCCAGCGAGCAAGCTTGATCAACCCCCCTCGATAGATCGGGGACTGTAGAGGCGCATAAGGTGGTCGAGGGTAAAGGGACATCCCTCGATCTTGCTTACAAAAAATCGGAGGAGAATCACTCTCTATAAGAAGGGGTGGATCTGGCTGAGAGTCACATCATACCTTTTGCAAAAGGCAATGATGATAGGGTCTAAAGGACCCAACGTGAAGGGGTAAGTGTAAACACTTAGAAAACCCTCCACGTGGGTAATGATCGATTCCTCAGGCGAAGGAACTACCACATGTTTATTGTTCCAATTGCAGTCCTCTTTAACCTTGGCGAGGAGGTCTTCGGTGATTGTGCATATGTACTTCGAGACCAGCTCACATCGGCCTGGTATCAAGGGGGTCTTTTCGACCTTAAAATCAGTAACAGTCGGTCACCCTTCCAGAACGAATTTCTCAAGGTAAGGCTCCACCGCAACCTCACCACCGACGGATTACGATGAAGAAACGACCTCTTTTTATGGTAAGGTCTTGGAAGTTTTCGCCATTGATAAATAGGAGAAAAGAGAATTAAGATAGTATGCGGTCTGATGAGAGTTCAAGAAATTTGGGTACAAAAGTTGTAAAGCAAAGGGATTTTTGAAGAAAACACAAGAGTAGGAAGAGTTTTGAACGTAAAAGTTTGAATGAGAGAAAGCTAGGGTACTTATAGCTTGCTGGTGACGGTTCAGAACTGGCAGTGACCGACCAACGACTGACAGGCATTTAATACCTTGGTAACTGGACCAATGTGGCGTTTTGAGTTGTTGCTTACGTCATGATCGGGTTTATCAGTGACGTTCGTCGCTTACGTCATTACCCATCGAGACGGAGCTCGGAAATTCATATCATTTCTCGTCATTTTCTTTCCAAGAAACAAGTGGACTAACGGTATACGGTCAAAATCGGGCTTGCCCTTCGTATGACTAATCGCGACTGGAACATGATAGGCCAAGGTTCAACCTCGTGTTATATTGAACCATGGTGCGAAGTTAGATTGCCGAGCTCGTGACCCAAAGACCGATCAAGATCGAGATCGGCCACGATCGAGACCGAGCAAGATAGAGATCGAGCGAGGCCGAGGGAAGCTTACCGAGCCAAATAAGGAAAGCTGAAATATCCGCAATCGGACAAGGATCACAGCGGAAATCCTGACGCGCATCAAGAAGAGACCGATTAATTAGCCTATCATGAGATTCCTTACTGTATTTAGAATTGTATCAAGAGTAGGACTCCCATACTATATAAAGGGGGTTGATCATTTGTAAGACACATCACATTTATGCAATACAAAGTAATACACTGCCTTCTTCTAAGCTTTCAATATCTTGTTACTTTATTCTTAGTCGAATCTTCGCTTGGTTCGAGGGTGATCGAACTCGAGGCCAAGGCTATTCGATTCGTTTGGTTCACATTTATTTCTTTACAGTCAATTCCAATATTAACATATATATTTCTCAATTGGTGCCAAGTTATATCACGTATCCTTAAAACCACGTATAAATTTAATGATTATCCGTTTTTAGCTGGGTAAACACATCCTCATATTTTTTAAAAGAAAAACATAATGTACTGAAATGTACTAACATAAACGTTCAATTGCGTTAAACACTAGAACGCTGCAAGGCTACTTTTGATTTTCTACTGAATTTGAGAGTTTGTGCCCAATCATGTCTTACTCAGATACAGATATATTTATTCCTTGGGAGTTTGGAGGACACATTAACAAACATGACATATTTTCCGAAACTGCGTATTTTCTAACAGAGGTAAAGCGATGATTTTGAAAGGACAATAAATAAATAAATAAATAAATAATAAGATGAAGAGGAACTAAGGAGCTGATGAGTTTGTGAAAGCAAGGACATTACCAGGAAGAAAAAGAAAAAGAAAAAGATACAGATATATTTATTCCTTGGGAGTTTGGAGGACACATTAACAAACATGACATATTTTCCGAAACTGCGTATTTTCTAACAGAGGTAAAGCGATGATTTTGAAAGGACAATAAATAAATAAATAAATAAATAAATAAATAATAAGATGAAGAGGAACTAAGGAGCTGATGAGTTTGTGAAAGCAAGGACATTACCAGGAAGAAAAAGAAAAAGAAAAAGAAAAAGAAAAAGAATGTAAAGTTTCAACCTTTGTCCCTACATTGAATATTGTCTTGGACGATGCATAAATGTAAAGGACCAAATGAATGATGATCATGGTCAGTGTAATTCGGAGATCAAGGTATGATGTTCCAATGAGTGGCTAAGTAGTTAGGTTCATTGTTTAGCAACATATAAAAAAGATGGGGGCAACAACAGATCCAGAATTAAAACGATGTGAATTCTGCGTTTGACAAAGTGAATTTTCAAATGAACATTAACTTCATCTATACTTGTTTTTCTGCACACACACACGCACACTCACACTCATACACACACACACCTAAAGTTTGACGTCCAAACACTGAACTTTATCAAACCTACACAAACCCATAGTTTGATCCTCCATTGGGACTAGCGGGATGTCTGCGAACAGGTGAAGCCCAAAAGCTTTTCCTGGCCCTGTCGCGAAGATGTCCAATATCTCTTTCTAACGAAAAAAAATCCACATTGATTTCGTGAAGCCATAACTCAAAAGTTACTCCAACAATGGTTTACAGCTACTAAAAAAGCATTCAATCGATGCCATAAAGGGTTACTTCAGCTACAAGGTTTACTTGCAGGCAAATCCAAGTATTGGTTCAAGCTACTATTTGCCTAGTATACAGCAACACAAAACCAACACTGGTTTTATAAAGTAAAGGACAGACTTCATCTTTGCAAACAACAATTGTTTATAGCAAATCATCACAATTCATAATCAGAAATAGAGAAGCGAAAGAGTGTCATAATTTGGAATGACAGATAACCCATTAAAATATCCAGTCAGGTATCAAACTCAATGAAAAATCACCTGCAATGATAGAAGTGTAGTACATAGCATTCTTATTTGCATCATCCTTTCAGGTTAAAGGGGAAAAAAGTAGAATAGCACAAAACAAGAGGGTGCGATCACATCATTCATAGTGAACTTCCGCTGAGTCGCGCTAATTCTGTCCAACTACAGTTATTCAACAGCAGCTCTTTTCTTCGTAGTGTAAGGATAGTACTCCTTGCCATTGTCAGTTCTCGTCGTTGCACCTAATCCATCAATTACACCAGAAGTGACTGCAAGTGCTGCTCCAGCTGAAAGAGCAGTTGAAATACTCCTTCCTACAAGGGTAACAGTCAAATCAGCCAATATATTTCCCTTGGTATCCCAGTATGTTACCAGAGGCAAGGGTATAGAACACCATCGATGAATAATGTACGTAATCCGCTGAATTGCCTTTTGCAACTCATGAGATTGTGCACTCACTAAATTCTAAGCTTTTAGTTCATGAAAAGTTCAATCTGCACACGGATTTCTATTGATCTGTTCTAAAATGTGCATAGCAATGGCTGAGTCGAGGGGTTACTGTCCTTGGTTAGCAAGAGCAACTTAATTATTCTGTGACCGCTCTTAGAAAAGACTCAACCCCTATTTCTTTTAGAAACTAAATGACATGCTATCACAAAATGGTCGTGGTCATGTTTAAGACATCTTTATGCAGACAGCACATACAAATTCTCTGCCAATCAGATCTATGGAGAAATTTCTATGTTCTTGGAATTAAAAATCTAAATAGGCGTGTAAATAGAGAGGAGAAAGGAATTAAGCAAAAGCCTTCACTGCAAACCAAGAGAGCCAGGGCGTGGAAATGATAAGAATTGTCTGGCTGCACCAGTCACAATGCCCATTGAATGGTCAGCACTGAAAATTAGCACTAGCACTGGATGTGCACTAAGAACAAACCAATCTGCAACATGTAATAATAGCTTTCCTCTCCTTCCTTCGCCAATCCTAATTTTTCCCTTGCATATAATTAGATGTAAAGCAAGTGCAACAACAGATTTGTATCAACCACACCACAAACACTTTTCTTTTATTAAGAAATCACTCCACAAACACAAATCTCAGTTGAAAAGGTGTTGTTGGGTGAAGGGGAAGGTGATTACCTTTGTAACCCAGCACAGAAGCACCAGCAACAAATCCACCAACTGCTCCATTAACAAAATCTCTTTTCATCCTAAAGTTCTGCACCAGCTGTTCTACCCCTATGTAGACTCCACCAATAGCAGCAAAGGTAACCCCGTGGTTTCCCATCATTTTCAATGTCCGAATCAAACCAGGAAGAGCAACATTTCTCTCAACACGGGGTACATCATGCCAAGTGGCAATAATGGCGCCCCAAAGAGTACCAGCAACTAGACCTGTGGTTGCACCTTTAAATGTTTTCATCCCTGGTGTATCCTCATCTTCATAATACCTTAGCTCTGCAGCATCATCCATGATTGTACTCAATCCTTTACCTAAACACCAGCAAAAAATGTTAAAAAATTAAAAACATGATTAAAACAAGTTAAGCTTGAACTAATAACCAGATACCAAAGGTAAGAGACCGTGAGAAATAATGCATCTCGAACAGAATGTGTGAAGCAACAAAACATCTTAGCCTACAAGAAGCAAATGATGAGAAACCTAAATGCTTACATATATTTAGTTCTGTCAAGACCCTATGTGCATGCACATGCATAGAGATTATTTTTCATCTTTTAGTGAAGTAAAAAATTTCCAATGCCATCAAGAAGATGCAAGAAAGTACAAAGTAGGTTACAAAAAACATAAATTAGCTCCAACATATGATTGGCTAATCTAGGACCAGGGAGATAATAAAGAGCAAAAAACTGTCGGAAGAGTCAACAGTGGACATGTTATGCCAGCTAAGTAGATACAAGAGACATCTAGCCTTAATAGAGTGATTAGGAGCTGATAAGTCATAAGCCATCACATAGAATTTCATATGATTGAGTCTGCTGACATAGGTCTATAACACTTCCTCCGCCGTTTTTATTCTGCCTCAATTTTCTAACCTATTACGGGAACTACAAGGTTCTCCCTCTGAATATTCGAATGGATACAAGATACTCTTACTTAATAGTAGTTGGAACTGATCTTACATAGTTTTTTTTTAAAAATAACTGATCAAACATCTTTGTAATAACCAACCTGCTTGCATTCATTTCAGCTATTTTTATATCTCAAGAAAACTCTGATGTAATACACAATTCAAAGTTAATAATTTCTAAGCAAATCAAGTAGGTTCAACAAAAATGTGATGAAAGAAGCATTAGAAGTTTGTCAAAAGTAGTGTGAACATCACATTCAGAAAAACATCAAAGGTTAACGCTAGAACAATTGACTCTCCCTCATATTTTCACACCTTGTGCTTGAAATCAACTGCATATTTGATTTTCGAAAGACATATGCTTTCAACTGGTCACCAAGTTAAGAAATATGCTCTAACCAAGTGTGATGTAGAACACATGAAGGTTAGAGATAAGCAAAAGAAAATGAAAACGCCTTATAAATACATGCTCAAGCAAAAGCAATGCCTCTTTTATCCACAAATTGTAACACATTTCAGATATGACAGACACTTATCTGTAGAAGCACCTAGCTAGTTCAGATTCCATTCTAAAAACATTTATTTAAACAGCAAAAATGAAATTAACACATCATTTCTTCTAAAATACATCGTCTCAACTAAAGGATAGGCTGTCTGTTACATCGGACTATAAAGACGAACAAGGGTTCTATGGCATCTAAATCACCACATAGAAAAATAGGCAAGACTCTAGTTCCTTCCAAATGGAGCACACGGTTAGATGCCATATCAATCCCAAACCAATTGAGATAGGCTATATGAATCTTTGTTTTTTTATGACCGAGAAATCCGGATGGGGTCAACGATTAGGACCACCGCAGCCTTGAAACTCGGGATAATAAGCCTTACCCTCTACCATTCTCCAATAAAATACGAGACTTCCGTTCGCATGGAGCAAGGCTCGAACCTGTGTCCTAGGTCACAAGACCCTCAACCTTTTCCACTTGAACTAAGCCCTGGGGGCAATCCTTTGTATTCATTACGCTTTATTTGGGTTCAATTTATTCCAATACTAATAAATTTCTTTCAAGGCAAATTAGGGGTACTCTAAAGCTAAAGGTTCTGTAAACCTCACAGTTATGGGTTATGCCTACATTGATATACAAGTTTCTGACCAGAATAAAAGGGCAATTGGCACACAGCGGACCTTTTTTTTGGGTATAATCATCCGATATATAGAGCCCACTAGTCCGACTAATCCAGAATCACATTGCGTTGGGCTCATTTAAGGAGAAAAGGCTCCTAAACAAGAATTTTCAATACAAGGCTCGAAACCGAGACCTCTAGGTGGAAACAACGGACCTTATATAGCAACAGCTAAACCTTAAACTTAACAAGTTAGTATCACCCACATGCTAGATTTTATACCCATATAAATTCAGCTCCTCAAACAAGGGCGAAAGTAAAAGGAAAACAATCGCAAATTCAAATAACTGGAAAACAGCGTTCAATTATACAGACCTATACAAAAGTCACATAACAAAATGAAGCTCTTATTCCATTAAGCTGATAAAAGTCTACCACTTCTATAAACCCTAGAATCGGATTACATTTCTGCATTTCTCTAATAAAAAGTGAGGAAAATATAGAATTGAATACAAATAATTAATGTGCACTTTATCTATGACAAAATCAGTATAAGATTTATCGATAGAACGAATGAGCTCAGAGAACTCACCAAGCTGAAAATGTCACTGATCTGATTAGCGATGTGAGAGAGAAGGGAGCGAAGAAGATGCTTGTGCAATGTGGTAATATAATGGTCCAACAGATTAATGTTTGAGACTCCGGCCCAATAACAAAGCTTTCTAATGGGCTTCATAGGCCCATTGTTATTGTCCAACCCGTCTGGATTATTTGCATAGTATGACCCTTTTTTTATAACCAGATAATTCCCGAAGGCTAGTGACACAAGGTTCGAAACACGACGGATAATGGATGCATTCCCCTGCCCTTCTTCACTATGACCATATGACCTTCTTTAGACCACTCTTTGGATTTTGTCTCCGGCAACTAGTGGCTAAATTTCTCTACTTGGATATTCCCCACACCTAAGAATATTAACAATAATGAATTTAATTTTTATACACCTATAATATAAAAATATTTATTTATTCATAATAAATGAGATTAATAATCAAAAGGGTAGAGTTAAATTGTATTATAGTTTTATATAAATTATATTTAAGTTGTATTCTATTGTAGTAATATTTTTATTTTATTTGAAGGTTGTATGAAAGTTGGAAATTAGTTGTATAATATATGAATCAACAACAACAACAACAACAACAATAACCCAATACAGTCTCACAAGTGGGGTCTGAGAAGGTAGTGTGTACGCAGACCTTACTTCTATCCCGATGGGATAGAGAGGCTGTTTCCGATAGACCATCGGCTCAAGAAAACGAAAAGACAAAAGGAGACAATATATAGTACCATCATGGAAAGAATAACAACAACAAAAGAACCAGTGAATAGATGAAAGGCAGAAATAATGACCAGTAAATAAGACCCTACACTATGAAAGTGGAAGAGTAGTGTAACACAGCACTTGCCACTAGCAGTCTAAGACTAAATCCTAGCAGCCTAGCCTCACACTAGTAGACTAAATATGCTCAACTACCTCCTAACCCACAACCTTAATGCTCGACCTTCACAGCTTCCTATTGGGTGTCATGTCTTCGGAGATCTGAAGTCTCGCCATATCCCGCCTGATCACCTCTCCTCAATACTTCTTACGCCGCACTCTAACTCTCCTCGTATCCACCAACGTCAACTGCTCGCACCTCCTTATAGGGGCATCCAAGCTCCTCCTTTGAACGTGCCCGAACTATCTGAGTCTCGCTTCCCTCATCTTGTCCGATATAAAATTTGTATTTACATTTTAAATGCTATTTTTGTTTTCATAAGGTAGTTTATGTGTATCAAATTTGTATTAAGAGGGGAGTTTTGATTGGAATTTCAGAAAAGAATAAGAACGCATCACATACAAAATATATACAAAAGACATATTGTATAAAAATTTTATGAAAATTGTATTTAAATTGTAATCACATACAAAATATATACAAAAGACATATTGTATAAAATTTGTATGAAAATTGTATTTAAATTGTATGATATTGTAGTTGTATTTAACTGGTAAGAATGGTATATGAAAGTTGAAGATAAGATATAAATAAGTTGTATAATGTATAATTCGTTATATGAAATTTATTTTTAGTTTGTATGTTGTTGTACCATGTAGGAGTGCTTAGTGATTCGGAGTCAATTGTAGTTAAGGGAGTTAAGTGTAGTGGTTAGTTGGTTGTTAGAAGTTAATTAATTACAATGTACATAGACAAATAGATGCCAGATTGAAGTTAGAGTAATTAGCTAAGTTAGTTGGTTATGTAAGTACACACTAGTATAAGAACCCGGATGCGCAGATAATTTGACAGAATATTAATCTTATAAAATTATGATCTAATATACCATATTAGCTTAATAAATATTAGTTGTATTTTATTATATAATACAGTGTGCAGAAATATAACACAATCTATACAAAATTAAAAGATACACATCATATAATAATCAAATAAATTATTTGATCCTTTTTATTTTTATTATTGAATTAGCAAGTATTGTTAATTTTCTTGAGTGTTATTTAATTATCTTTTATTTTTTAATTAATTTAAAATATAAATATCATAAAATTAGCTCTATCCCCCTCTCTTCGTATATTCCTTTAAACTGTAATACTTATTTGATTAAGTTTTAAATATATATATATATATATATATATATATATATATCCTAATAGTATCTTTATATTTTGTATTTTTCATTTGAATTGAAAGTTTATTTATTTTTTATTTTGTTTTTTATTTTAAAATAATTTTAAAACTCCAACTTGAAACTACTCCTAAATTTCAATGGATAATTTTTATTATATATTTTTATTTTTCTATTATATCTAATTTTATATTTTTTTTTAAATATTTTTAAAACTCCAACTTGAAACTATTCCCCAGTTTGAATGGGTAACTTTTTTTTCCTTTTTTATTATATATATTTTATTTTTTATATAGCTAATTTTCCTCTTTTTTCTTTTTTTTTTCTTTTAAAATATTTGTAAAACTCCAACTTGAAACTATTTTCCAATTTGAATGGGTACTTTTTTTCTTTTTTTTATTACAACTAATTATAAGATATTTGTATTTATAATTTAAACGGAGTAGCCAATTAATTAAAAATTCATAACAAGCGCGGGGCTCCTGCTTTATCCCATACAAGTCCTTGTCGAGCTTGAAAACGTGCTTAGGATGCTCATGATTCTCAAATATAAGAGGTTGTTTGACAAAAACTTCTTCTTTTAGAAAGCCATTCAGAAATTCATTTTTGACATCCATTTAGAACAATTTGAACTCCATATGTGATGCAAAGGCTGTAAGAATTATGATAGCCTCCATTCAAGGAACTGGAGCAAAAGTTTCATTATAGTCAATCCCTTCTTCTTGATTGTAGCCTTGAACTACAAGCCTTGCCTTGTTTCTTATTGTGTTTCCAAACTCATCAAGTTTGTTCCTGAATACCCACCTGGTTCATATAACAATTCGATCTGCAGGTCGAGGAACCAGGTGCCACACCTTGTTACTCTCAAATTGATGGAGATCCTCTTGCATGTCTGTAATCTAGTATGCATCTTTGATATTTTTGGGCTCTATTTAATAGAGAAAGGCTGAGAAAGCAAGTGAATTTCTAGCCTTTGATCTGGTTTGAGTTCCTGAGTAGAGAGGAGTGATTATGTAGTCAAGAAGGTGTGAACTTTTGTGCTTCCAATTTGGTACCTGAATCTAATTGATGGGATATCCAGGTATGTATCTTATTTCAGCATGTGGAGTACCTTGGACTGCATCGACAACTCTGTTCTTAGCTTCAATTGTTGTGATTCAGGTTCCTCTACAATGGTTGGATATATGGTTGTATCATCTTCGCTAGATTCCTTGACATTACTCATCATATCTGCCTTTCCATTTTCCATGTCGATGACTTCACCTGGAACAGATGAAGGCTCTCCCTCTAGATCATCAAGTTTGTTCTTCTCAGAGGAGAGGTGAGATTCGTCAAAGATCACATGTATACTTTCCTCAATACATTGAGTTCTTTTATTGTATACTTTGTAAGCTTTAATTTGGGACGAGTATCCCAGAAAGATTCCTTCATCACTTTTGGCATAAAATTTCCAAGCGCTTCCTTGCCATTGTTGAAAACAAAACATTTGCAGCCAAAGGTATGAGTCAACTTGGGCTTTCTTCCATTCAGCAACTCATATGGTGTTTTGTTTAGAAGAGTCCGGATCATGCACCTGTTTATCAAGTAGCATGCAATGTTGTCTACTTCTGCTTTTTTGCAATGCCACTGTCAATTAGCATTGTACTTTCCATGTATTCAAGAGTTCTGTGCTTCCTTTCTACAACACCATTTTGTTGAGGTGTTCTTGGAGCTGAGATATTACGAGTAATGCCATTTTCAACACAGAATTCATATTTGGCATTATCAAATTCTGCCCCGTGGTCAGGTCTGATGCAAGCTACATTGCTTCCTATCTTCACCTGGATCTTCTTAACAAAAGCAACAAATACTTGGAAGGTTCATCCTTGGTTTTGAGAAACAGAGTCCAGGTGAATCTAGAATAGTCATCGACTATCACAAAGATATATATTTTTTCTCCTCTACTTGGCATCCTCATAGGTCCACAAAGATCCATATGTAGAAGATCAAGTGGCATTGAGGTGATAACTTCCTTTTTGGGCTTGAATGAGGATCTGACATGCTTTCTTTTTGCACACGCATCACACACCTTGTGTTCCTTGAAGCTTGACTTGGGCAGACCACGAACCAGGTCCTTCTGGACTAGTTTGTTCAGTAATGAAAAACTTGCATGCCCTAGTCTTCTGTGCCATAATTCAACACTATCATCAACAACACTTAGACAATTGAGATCAACACTCTACAAGGACTCAAAATCAGTGACATAGATGATTTTGTATCTCTTGGCCACCAACACCACTCACCAGTCACACGATTTGTGACTGCGCATATTTTTGACACAAATTCCACCTTGTTTCCCTTGTCACATATTTGAGAGACACTCAACAAGCTGTACTTTAATCTGTTGACATAATGCACATTTTCAATGGAGTGAGAGAGTGACTTCCCAATCCTTCCAGCTCCCAGAATATATCCCTTTTTGCCATTTCCAAAGGATACACTCCCTCCTTGCAGGGCCTTCAGTGAAAGGAAATCGATTGTGTTTCCAGTCATGTGCTTTGAGCAGCCACTATCCATGTACCATTGTTGGATACTCTCCTTCACTGCTCCCTGCACAAGGAATTTAAGGGTTAGCCTTAGGAACCCAAACAAGTTTGGGTCCCTTGTAGTGAGGAATATGGTGAATGAGAGTTCTTTTAGTCCAAGCAGGCATCATGCGTGTTTTATATGAGGGACCAGGTTCTCTAGCAGTAGTTACTTTCTTAGCAAAGACTTTATTTTTCTGTTGTGACTGAACCCTAGTCTTGCAGTTTTCTTTAAGGTGCCCATTGTTACCACAGTGAGTACAAAGCCAATTGTCGGGTACAGTAACATACTTGTTATGAGGATTGTAGGGAGTATTTTCCCTTTGAAACCCAATTCCCTGCTTGTTTCCCCCATTGTTTATTACATGGCAGTGATAGCATCAAAGGACCAGGTCCATTTGAGTGATATTCAAGATCACTCTTGACTCTTCCTAGTTCTTCCTGAAGTTGTTTGTTCTTTTCAAGCTCAATACACAGTCTAGACTTCACCTTCTTCATCTCATCTTCAAGTCTAAGATGTGTTTCATTAGCAACTTCCTTACCTTTGTGAAGAGTTTCATGCCTACCCTCCCCTTTCAGTTCCTTAATTGTATCATTCAGATCTACTACTGCTGCTAGTAGGTCATCTCTCTCAAGCTCAGTGTTAGAAACCCTTTTGGTCTAGACATCTTTTTCTTTTTCAACATTCTCAATGGTTTCCTTTAAATCAACCACCACTACCACTAGATCATCTCTCTCAAGTTCTAAGCTAGCAACCTTTTCAATTAGAACTTCTTTCTCTTTCTTAGCACATTCAATAGTCTATTTTAAATCAAATAAAACAACCACTAGATCATCTCTTTCATGTTCCATGTTTGTAATTTTCTCAGTTAGGACATCTTTTTCTTTCTTCAGACTTTCAATGGTTTCTTTTATATCCACCACAACGACTACTAGGTCATCTCTTGATTGTTCTGTTTCTCCTAATTCCACAGTTAAGGCATTTTATCATTTATAAGACTGTGGTATGTATCTATTAAAACATTTTCCAAATAAATGAGTTTTTTAGGAGAATTTCAGATTTCTTTGAACATCCAGAAAGTTTACCTCATCATCGTCGTCGTCATATTCATCATCATCAGACTGAGACATCAAGGCAAAACTGGAATCATACTCAATTTCTTCACTTTTTACTGCCATCATGGAGTTGTCACCTTGATCATTATCTTCTTCAGATTCGCTGTAGGAGTCTCCCCATGCATTAAGAGCTTGCTTCATAACATTGTCAGCGAAATTCTTCCTCTTGAAGCGTTTATATCAGGAACCAGGTTCCTCTTGGTTGCTTTGTCTGTGTTGTGCTTGAATTGATCTTGATTTAGGAGGGGAAAACCCTTGATGAAGTGTCCTGGCTTGCCACATTTATGACACAAGTCAAAAAATTTTGGCTTGCTAGAACTGCCCCTTTTTGGAATGCCTCCATTTTTGCGAACCATTCTCTGGAATCTTTTTGTCAAGTAAGCCATATCAGCATCCTCACCACTTGAATCATTGTTGTCTGTCTTGAGGACAAGGTTCTTCTCTCTTTTGGGCTCTCTTCTTTCATTTTCCTTCTTCTTCTTCTTCTTCTTTTTCTTCTTTGTTTGATATGTTTTTAGATTGCCAACAAGTTCATTTATGGTCAGCTTCTGTAAGTCATTTGCCTCTGTGATAGCATTTACTTTGCTTTCCAAGGAGTTGGGCAGGACGCTGAGTATTTTCCTGACAAGTTTGTTTCTTGAAATATTTTCTCCAAGAGAGTGAAGCTCATTGATGATAGAGGTGAAGAGAGTATGCATATCTTGGATGGATTCATCATCTTTCATCCCGAAGAGAACTTATTCAGTTGTAAGCATGTCAATCTTGGATTGATTGACCTGCGTAGTTCCTTCATGTTCTGTTTGAAGGGCTTCCCAGATTTCTTTAGCTGACTGGCATGCCGATATCCTGTTGTATTCATCAGGACCAATTCCACAAACAAGAATTTTCTCTGCACGAAAATTCTTTTCTATGGCTTTTCAGTCAGCGTCATTGAATTCCTTTCTTGTTTTGGGAACAGTAACAACACGGTCGCCACTGGTTTTTGTGGGGACGAAGGGACCATAATAGATGACATCCCAGAGCTCGGAATCTTCAGTCATGATGAAGTCGTGCAACCTAGTCTTTCACCATCCATAGTACTGGCTATTGAACCTTGGTGGCCTGTAGGTAGATTGACCTTCTTTAAAGTTTGGTGGAGCAGCCATGAGGATTTTTTATAGGTGTTAGCCTGATAGAAAGAACTTGCTCTAATACCAATTGATAGAATTCGAGGGTCCACCAAACTATATAGAGAACCAGATTCTCTATTAGTTTCCACAAAACGCACGTACACTACAGTAAGTAAATGACACTGAGAGTTTTTACGTGGAAAATTCCCAGCTCACGGGATTAAAAACCACGACCTATCCTTGTAGGATTTCAACTTCACTACTAAGATTACAACCTATTGTAACCTAGGAATTAAACTATTAATCCCTCACTAATTTGTAACAATCCTATTACAAGCCACTTTGTAATAACTCTATTACAAAGACTTTACAATTCGACTACCTCTAGCCAAGACACAAACACAAGGGTTTATGATTTACAAAGAGTTTCCTACTGCTTCCAACTAAGTTAAGTAGGAATTACAAGTTGCGAACTTTTACAAAGATACAACACAAGTAAGGACATGTAATAACACATTATAGGGAACTGGTTCGTAGTAGTATTATTCTTTGTTCTTGATGCACTTGAGAATCAATTGCTAGATGATCAATCACTGTGGAGAGTGCTTGAGTAAATTCTCTAAGTGTTCAAGTGATGTTTTGTCTTTGATTTGATGTTAATATAACATTGATGATATCACTTGAATGATGTAAGCATCTTGGGTACAAGATCATTCCCAATGGAGTTGATTGTTGCACTATGCTTGTACTGTTGTGTGTGCAGGCATCAACTTTACAGCTGTTGGAGAGTTGACTGGTACGATCACCAGGGGAACTGATGTCCATCTATTACCCTTGTTGATTCTTTAACTTTTGAAGGACTGATGTACAACTCCAACTTGAGTCTAGTTATTTCCACATGCTTGAGAATGTGTACAGATGTATATCAGGTTCCTTATCTGGTTTTTGACATTAAAGTTGTTAGATAATCAAAACATAACAAGGTACATATAGCCTATCAATATGGATCTGTTTTGTTATAGCAAGGATGCATTACATATTGCACCTAATCCCATATTCTACGAGAGGACTAAATATATAGAGATTGATTGTCACTTTGTAAGAGACAAGATCAAGGAAGGAAAGATAGTTACACACCACATTGGGACCAAAGATCAACAAAATAATATGCTTACAAAAGGATTGGGAAAGGTGCAACATTGTTTTTACTTAGCAACCTGGGAATTAATAACATTTTACACCCTCCATCTTATGGGGGAGTATTGGAGTGCTTGGTGATTAGGAGTCAACTGTAGTTAAGGGCGTTAAATGTAGTAGTTAGTTGATTGTTAGAAGTTAGTTAATTACACTATACATTGACTGATAGATGCCAGCTGGAAATTAGAATAGTTAGCTAAGTTAGTTGTGCATATAAGTATACATTGTAAACATTTTAGATAAATAGAGAATCATTTACATCTTCTCGAACATTCTCTCACTGCATAACCATCCCTGCTCGTTCTCTTCTACTGCCATTACTGTCCAAGCTCAATTCCTCCATGGAAGGAGTTTGGAGCTGAACTAGATTCGGTAACTTCACATGTCATACATTATTCTTTTCTTTCTCGATTTGCAAAAGAAAGAAAAGTAGAGAATAAGTTCCAAATCTACTCATGCGCACTGATTCATATTTGTTTAAATTGAAAAACTTGAATATTGATGGAAATTGAATGATTTGGGTGGGGAAATTTCGAGTTTCATGTTCAAAGAATCATCGTCGAGTTTTTACTGTTGGTGCTACATCGACGGAGATGGAAAACATAGAGTGTAATTTGCGAGTTATGTAGCGACAGGTGTTCCCAATTTTGAGCATCTTAAACTATATACGTTGAGTTTGTCGCTGAGAGCTGATTCCATTCCAGATGGATATATAACATTCCAAGTCCTCTATGTCTCCATTGATCCACAATGTGAAAATTTATGTCAAATTCTAATGCTTAATTGAAGCAACATGTACCAAGAGAAGTGACTTGTGGGGTTATATCCAATTCGCAAATTTCCTAGTAGGCAACCTAAATTTGGGAGTAATTAACCAAGCGAAAACAAGGTAGCGTGTCAGTGGTGGGAATATGGAGTTGTCATGCAGCTTTGACAGAATCACGAGACATTTTACCGACCACTTTCGCTGACCATACAATCTAAATTAAGGGAGTTTTGGATGGAGAGAGGCGGCAGAGCATAGGTCCCAAGAACGAATTGGCATTTCAATCATGCACGTTAGCAACAAACAAATTTAAACGAACTCTTTTCATCATAATGTGGCTCTATAGACTATGGAGTTTTCAAGGATGAATTATTGGTGAATCTCGCTATAACCCCAAATAGCATTTCTTGGAGATAGAGGCTTTATAGCACGTACGCGAAGAGCGCTGGATAAAGAGGCTAGAGATTTATGTATTTAGAGCCCAACAGAAAATCTAAAACGAGTGCAGAAAGGTAAAAACAGCAAAAGAGAAACATGAAATCATACTGAAGCATCTTTGTTGTTACAGGTTTATACTTCATCTACCCGCGCATTAACATCATTACAAGGGCACTGTCTATGCGCCTAACAGGTTGAATATTGTCCTGTCCTGTGATTATGAGCTGGGAAGATTGATTTTTCACCTGGATACCATACACCAAGAGTGATAAAACGAAGAAAACAGAATAAGCAGGTTGAAAAGATGCGCCAAAGCGAATGATAGCAAAGCAAGTTATCAAACAGTTCAAGAACAAAACATAGGTCATCTTGGGACTAGCCCAACAAGAATGCACATAAGCTGCATAACATTAGTTGACAGCCTCACAAACATCAAACTTGTTCATGAACATGTTCTCTTACAACCGTGATCATAATCGAAAGAGAGGACACTCAAAGTGTCCAGTGCACATTCCGAACAGAAGGATGATAACCGTTAGAGTGCTCCAGTTCCATGTTTTGTCGTCTGCTCTGCTGACCCATCCCTAGCTCACCACAGTATTGATCGTCAGCAGCCTGTGAAATTTGACCCAAACCCAAACCAGAAGGCATTTCGTGTGAACTGCTGCTAGCTTCATTTCCTTTAAACCGCAATGAAGAGCTTGAGAAGTGGTTGGTAGGTGCACCATGGGAATCGGAAGGTTGAATGGTGTGTATCCCATCAATGTTAGCTCCAAGAGTTGAGGGTGGATTGCTTGTACCCCAAGACCGATTTGACAGAAGAGAGAGAGCACCAGTACTGGAGTCTGAGACTCCAGAAAAACATTCCCCTGAAGGAACATAATTGTTCCTGGTGGCTGAACCTTGCAGAACAAACTCAGATGTAGCGTTTTCAGAATTATTCAGCCAAGGACGCTGAAGAAACTTCCCTGATGCAGTAGATTGATGATCCCATCCTTGTTCAGATGCTCTAGTATTTGGCCACGAACTCTCATTGAGATTTGGGTGTGAGCTGAAGTCTAACACAAAGCTTCCAGATTTGCTGCTATTATTTTCTATCAGTTCAAATCAAAATAACCAGAGTCAGCATAATGTTCTTTCCTTTTTATAAAAGGAAAAGAGGAGCATAAATTTTCGAGTATTAATGCAAACAAAGAGAGAATGGAAAGGAATTCTATCAAACCAAAAACTGATGAAGAGAGACTCCCATAGTGAGCAGAGAAAAGAGATCCAGATGGAGGCTTTCTGCGGCGCTCATTATGGCATGCCAGGCGCCTGCGGCAACTTCTTTTTCCTTGGTCAAATTCTGTCAATTGATGGAACCTGGAACCAAAGTACCAGGAAGCTATTAAGTCTATGCAAACAAGGCAGCTATCAACTGACCATAAGTGATCCGAGAAGATGAGCTTGTTGACCTCATATAAGACAATTTGGCTAACCATTTTTCTAACCATTACATGCGAAATGTTTTATCATAGGTACAAACCAACACAAAACATTCATGGTATCTTTGAGTATTATTGAACTATATACACAAATATTTGTACAAGACTGACATATATAAATGAGAAGCATTCGATCTGTGTTTGGGTGGCTACTAATGCTTGTGCAATGCACACATTCTTACTCAAAACTTCCCCAAGTTTCACACATTAGATTTCCTTCTTGTCATCAAGACCAAAGTTTGACTCGTATAATGAGTTGATGGGATTTATTAACTACCATGCTTTCTAGATAAATAGTTGCATAGCTCTGAAACTTCATGATTAATATTTATTGCAAGTAAATATCTACCAGTAAATAATGGGAGAGATGCTAACAGTAGGGAGTGAAGGTTTGGTTTGAGACAATAACCAATGGAAAATGAGTACTTCCGCAGTTATTAAACACCATATCGATATCTTGCTCACCATATTTGCAAATAAACATTCAGCTACCATATAAATGATGAACCCAAAAAAGAAGACCTCCACGAGGTTCAGTTTGGATGAAGAGAGAAGCAATGCATAATGGTAGGCACCATAGAGGGACTCTTTATGCCATGGCAAAAAGGTAATATATTGGTTTCCTGCTCTCGGTGGTTTTTAATCACTTTGTTGTTCGACAAACTTCATTCTTGTGTTTAAGTCAATATCTTGTTTAAGCTTGAACACGTGAATGGATTTAACTAGAACGAAAATAAGGATTCAATAACTTCCCTAGTATATTACACATAATGATCTTAACAACCATAGAAATGGAATGAGGAATTCAACGGAAGCAAAGCATTAAAGAACACCCAGGGGAAATAACATAACTTTACAACAACAAAAAAAAACATGTTGAGTAAACCAGCGAGAGGATCAGAATCAATAGTCAACTCTTACAACAACAAAAAGAAAAATAAGATCAAGAGTGAACTATCAAATACCGCAGTTTAAACAGTAGTACTATGTTATATTGCTTTAAATTATTACATCTAACCATCACTTTCATATACACAGTTGGTTGTCTAAGATGTTTCCTCTAGGAGATTGAAGCATGAGGGCATAAGATTTAGCAAAGAAATAAAACATCATCCAATGCAAAAGTACGTCCAGTACTTTAATTCCATAATCTTGGCAATTGACTCATCCTACACATCAACAACATAACTGAATTAAGTAATCCACAAAGCTAGCAGGCAATGACAAAACAGCAACTAATATTAAAAGCAAAGCTGCTTCTAACAATGTGCAAAATGGAGGAAAATTGGATCCACGAAAGGCAGTGTAATTATGCAAATATTGTAGGCAGACTTCTAATAGTAATATCATCTTAAATGTCCCACACTTCACATAAACACCAAAGTCTATGTTGCTCGGACTCTCCGGAAATGTCACCAGATGCATGCCGGATACTCCAAATGTAATGCATTTTTGGAGGATCCGACACGGGTGCGACATCATTTTGGAGAGTCCACGCAACATAGACCAAAGTAGTACCTCAATATAAATGAAGGCCCCTCTTTAACTTACTAAAGAGTGTGAATTGATCCAGCCATGTATGAAAACAATCACATATCACTTAACGAACTGCCTTTGTGCGCCAAAAGAAGCAGAAAAGTGCCAAGAAAGCCTACAAACTAGACTCCGAACAATACTATAATCAAGAAGCTGTTAATACATAATTGCAAAATCCATTGTCATATTTAAGCATATATCGAATTAATTGGTCGCCAAATTGTTCTTGGATTTAGGAGATAAGAAAAAACAGCAGAACTAGCCAATTCAAACAAAATTATTAATAGACGATAGTAAGAACAAAATCCTTACAGCAAACAATCAACACAAATTTAAAAAATGCACAAGAGTCAACTCTCTCCACCAAACCAGTATATAAACAACTATACGCACAAGGACCACTAGTCCACAAGTCCAACAATAAGAAAAGAAAATCTCCAGCATAATTTGTTTAAAGAGTTTAACTTATATACATGTAAAGAAGTCACCTTAACTTTCTAATTTTAGTAGGTAACCTGTTTTATTTTATGGATATTACCTGTATATATCTTTTTGTGTGAAATTTCTCTACTCTGTCAGGTATATATATAGGTTAAACTCTTGTATAAAAAGTGAGTTTCACACACCTGTTGTGCCTGTTTCTTATTGACACAGCCTTATAACTACTGTAGTACTTAAAACTTAATTAGAGTAATATGGAAAATTAAGCTGACCTGCTACATTGTTGACAAAACCTCTGTTCAAGACCAGCAACAATAACAGTAGGAGACTTAGAGTGCATACCACAAACTTTATGCCTCGAATAATAAGCCTTAGCATCACTCAGATCTACCTGACAACCTTCAACTTGACACCTAGGTGGCTGACCACCCTGTACCAAACCACCCCTCCCCCTCTTGGACGCCGGCGGCAAGTTTCCAGCTCCGGCCACCGGCGATGACCCACCACCCACATTTTCAAAGTAGATTTTCTTGCCAACCTTCAAACCATTGAGAGAGTCGGAAGAAGTTGAATTACTACCAGAAGAAGAAACTGAACCCAGTTCCATTACCGAATTCCACTGCCCATTCATTCCACAGCTTTATGGGGTCAAATCATTATAAAAGGTGGCATTCACATGAACAGAGCCACAGTGTCATGTATACATTTTGTACATATATACTTAGAGAAACAAGATATTTTGAAAAAGGTCACTTTTTCTTGTTTTGTTACTCCTACTAGTATTTCTTTATTCCCTCCGTTGCATCAGAATAAAATGCAGAGGTTGTGTGACTGGATGCTAAGTTAAAAAGAAAAAACAGACTTTGAAATTTATGATTTAAAATAAGATATAGACATTTTGTGGTTATAATTTCTTTTCTTTAAAGATAAAGTAAGATGTTTAAAAGGTTAAACTATTTTTAGATATAATTCTTTTTTGGACAACTAAAGAAAAGAGTCCAATAAATTGTGATAAAAAAGTACTCATTTCGTTTATTTTTACTTGTCAATTATTGACTTTGCATTTACAAAATAATTTGGAATGAGTAATTAATACAAAGGGCAAAACAAGAAAAATAAATTATTTTTCTTTTGATATGAGAAAAGTGACAAGTAAAAATACAAATTTATTTTTAGAATACATGGCAATTAAAAGTGAACGGAGGGAGTACTTCCTTCTCCGTTTCAGTTTATTTTCTTGTTAATCTATTCAAAAAAGAATAATACAAAATGTAATTTAAATTTTTTATTTTATTCTTAAGAAAATATTTTTATAATCACATTTCAAATGTGTATATATATATATATATATATATATATATATACACACACACACATTTGAAATGTGACTATAAAAATATTTTCTTAAGAATAAAATAAAAATATATATATAAAATTATAAGTTTCATAAATTTTATGTGTTTAATTTTGTATTATGTCAAACTATTATTAGCTTGTTTGGTCAAGCTGCAAAATCAGAAAAGCATTTTTTTTAAGAGTGTTTTTCTCAAAATTACTTTCAGTGAGAAGCGATTTGTGTTTGACTAATTAATTTAAAAAATATTTTTAAAAATTTGACCAATCTTTTAAAAACCGCTTCAAAATATATTTTTCTCAAAAGTACTTTCGAACAGAAGTTACTTATTTCTGCTTCTCAAAAAATGCTTGTGCATCTACTGAACTTGATCAAATATTTTAACTTTGGAAAAAAGGCCCTCTTTAAAAGGAAAAAGTACTTGTAAAATTGGAGTAGCTTGGAAAACAGGGTATATATCATACAAATTGAAAGGAATGGACTGTCTCGAGAAGGGTAGTGTTAAATTTTGTGCATTCGAGTATATAGAGGTGAAATGAAGAGTGAGGTGGTGAGATATTTTATGTTGGTTTAGGGGATTGTGAAAAGGTAGAGAGACCTGACAATGGGACATGATGCCAGCTTGGGAACCCCATTTGCTACTGTGAAATAATGGAAGACCTCTTTCTTTGCCTTTGGTTTTTGGGGCCTTTTGACTACTTTTTGAAGAGTTCCCAGCAGCTTTACAACTGTTGCTGCTTTTAGGGTCACTATCTCCCAACTCCCATCTTATAACTACAATTTTCTAATGTTTGCTTCCATCTTTTATATAAGTAAGTATATACAAATGCAATCTTACAAAAATACTGTTACTATAGAGTTGATATAAGTACCTGAAAGTTATACTTTCACCAACAATTATTTGTGCAAGTAAATGAAAAACTGTAAAATTTTATATGTTAGACCAAAAAATCTCGACTACTGATAAGTGAAACTAGGTGGATAATGAGTTTGCCAACTCAATTTGAACTCATGACGTACTAGACCAAAACCCTTGGTGTTGTGAGCTATAAATTAACTTATATTTTGTTTCGTTAGCAAATCTGGTATAAGTTATTTCGGGATTAAAATTAGTACGGAAATAACTTATACCTTGTAGAGGGTGGGGTAATTAATGCCAGGATAACTTATACCTTCTTCTTAGAAATTATGCAATTGTCATTTTTAAAATAACATACCAAATAATGAGTAAAAACAATATCAGGATAAATAATCCCAGCATAACTAATCTCAGCATAACTTATCCCGACATAAATCATATTCAAACCAAACAACCCCACATGTTATGCAGGTATAGGAATCTCGTACACTTTGTTGCTATTAATCTTTTGTTATGAAAAACTTGGGATGATTCGACTTCATGAAGTTAACTTGAATAACTTTTTACTTTTAGGGGTTCGGGGAAGGTCGTACTTCAAAGGAGTGTGATTTAAACAATTTATTATAATACAAATATCAATGATTGATTTTACTGTAACCTATAGGTTACATGAATAGAAATTTACCGTTTCTTCGAGGCTCCCATTCATTAATTTATACATCAGAATTAGAAAGAATATATTTCAAAGACAACATGAGAAAATATTATATTAGACTAATTCTTAGACTAGAAAAACTATAAAAAAATTTGAAAAGGTATTGCTCACTAAAGATATTTTTCTCTCATAACAATAAATGGATCATGTTGTTTTAATCAAGATAAAAACTAAGGCACTTGTTCGAAAACAGATTTTGTACATAATATTTCATTCAGGTATATGAATGTATGAGCATGTATTTGTGTATTGCCTTAATGTTCTGAACAAACGCTGGAATTCTTTATATAATTACAATCTCCATAGAAATTTAAGTAGGGGCCCTTTTGTTTTGTTTCATTTAATTAATTCTATGTATCACCCTCCTGACTTGATGTGAACGTCGTTGCAGCTGGCACTTAGCTTGTTTCATAGTAACTCAAACACTTGTCTCCCCAACACTACTTGCATCTATAATGTGTTTCAAATGTCTGTTTTTTTACTGCATGTACTGAAAATTTACTTCAGGCAAGCTAATACATCATAGTACAATATTCTTTGCGTTAAACTCAGTTTTGGTAAGTTGTTGTACTTTTCCTTTTAGCTGCAGTAAAAGAGAAAAGAAGAGGAAGGGAATAAGTTTTCAAGGGCACAAAATCACAAGGTAGAAAAAAAAAAAGAATTCTTAAACCTCAAAAGGTGGAAGAGAAGACTGAATTAATGCTGGAAAAAGCATGTGTTTATGGAGTAAAACATCCATACTGACTGTGGACTGATTTCATTGTTTAAAGTGCTTTTTCTGGAAAATTGATGCTGAAAACCGTGTCCGTGTGTGCATGCCTCCAAAGCACACGTCATCTCTTCGTTCATTAATGCCCTTTTCGATACTAATATGGTTGAACATGATTTTCTAATTCTGATTTTCAAACACAGTCATCTCTAGATTTGTGTCAATCGTACAGACCTACTAAAAGTGCTTCTTATTTAAGAAAAATATTTTTATTCCTGACCCGATATGTCATCTAGAGTTTTAGAACATAATTTCGTGTTTCGAAGTCTCTAGTTGCTCTTTTAAGCCTTACTCGATTGTGTGTGCAGTCCGGGTGTTCTTTCGGAAGGCTTGTTTGTTAAAAACTGATAAAATGCGAAATTTTACCTTAAAAATCCATTTGAGTTGGCTTCGGTCAACGTTTTGAGCAAACAGACCCATATCCGTGTTATGACGGTCCCGGTGGGTCGGTGTCGTGATTTGGGACATGAGTGTATGCCCGGAATCGAATTCGGAGATCCCCAGGTCGAGTTAATGATTTTTGTCGAAAATTTAAAGCTTAAAGGTTTAATAAATTTAAAGAATTGACCGATATTTGATTTTTTTGATACCGGGTTCGTATTTTATTTCCGGAGCCCAGTAGAGGTCCATCACTATATTTATGACCCGCTTGTCAAATTTGGTGAGAAACGGAGTTGATTTGACGTGATTCGAACGTCCAGTCGTGAAAATAGAAGTTTTAAAGTTTCTTGAAAATCTCATTTGATTTTGGGGTTCGATTCGTAGTTCTAGTCGTTAATTCGGTGTTTTGATTACGCGAGCGAGTTCCTATGAGGTTTTCAGACTTGTGTGCATAGTTGGTTTGGAGCCCCGAGGACTCGGGTGAATTTTGGATAGCCTACAGAAGGTTTTGGACTTAGAAAATCTGGTGTTTTCCCCAGCTCAGCTATCATCTGGTTTCCTTCTTCGCGATCACAAAGGTACTCTCTCGATCGCGAAGTGTGAACTGGGCTGGGTGTGATTTTCTTCTACGCGAACGCGAGACAACGGTCACGAACACGGAGCATTGGGGGCCTGCTCTACATGAACGCGCAGTGTATTGAGGTAGGGGAGGGGAAAGCAGAGGTTGTTCTATGCAAACGCGAGCCCAGGCTCACGAACGCGATGGCTAGGGGGGACAGACCATCGCGAACGTGTGCATCCCCTCGCGAACGCGTAAGCCACTGAGGCTTTGCTCTTCGTGAACGCGTCAGGTTTCACGCGAACGCGACGAACACCTGGCGCCCAGTGTTAAAAACAAAACCAACTTGGGATTTTTGCCATTCTTTCAAATTTTCAAAGCTAAAAACCCTTAGAGGCGATTCTCCCAAGAGTTTTTCTTCCCAATTTGTTGGTAAGTGATCCTAACCTACTTTCTTTCAATTACCATTACATTTCATAAGATTTCGACCTAAAATCTAGTGTTTTCATGGTGAAAATTGGAGGTTTGGGTAGAATTAGGGATTTTTGTAAAAATGGGATTTAGACCTCAATTGAGGTCGGATTCCAAAACAAATTACATAACCGGACTCGGGGGTGAATGGATGATCAGGTTTTGCTTACAACTTCGGGTTTGGACCAAGCAAACCCGAGAGTGGACTTTTACAATAATGACCTAAATTGAATCCTTTGCAATTGTAGGTAGTTCCTAAGGCTTAATTTTAATCGTTTGGTTGGTAATTTGCTGGATCCTATCTGTTCGATGGCTTGTTTGAAAGGAAAAACGGTGTTTGAGCTTTGAATTGATTCTTGGAGCGAGGTAAGTGTCGTGGTTAACCTTGACTTGATGGATTAAGACTTGTTTGCCTATTTGCTTCATGTTTAGATGTTTGGTACAACGTATATGTGAGGTGACGAGTACTTATGCGTTGCTGTTGGGTCAAAGCATGCGGTGAAGTTTTTCTTGCAATTTATTTCTTTCTTTGATCATGATATCCCTGCTTAGTCTGGTTGATATAATTCGAGGGTCCACAAAATTATATATAGAACCAGGTTCTCTATTAGTTTTCACAAATTACACAAACACAACATAAAGTAAATGACACTGAGAGTTTTTACGTGAAAAATTCCCAGCTCACGGGATAAAAAATCACGACCTACCCTTGTAGGATTTCAACTTCACTACTGAGCAAAACGTTTAGATTACAACGTATTGTAACCTAGGAATTAACTCCTTAATTCCTCACTAACTTGTAACACTCCTATTACAAGCCATTTTGTAATACCTCTATTACAAAGACTTTACAACATGACTAACTCTAACCAAGACACAAACACGGGGGTTTATGATTTACAAAAGAATTTCCTACACAATGCTTCTAAGTAAGCTAAGTAGGAATTACAAGTAAGAACATTAACAAAATTACAACTCCACTAAGGACATATAATCACTTGATATGGGGAACTGGTCCATAGCAATGTTGTTCTTTGTTCTTGATGCACTTGAGAATTGTTAACTGGATGATCAATCACCGTTGAAGTGCTTGAGTGAATTCTTTAAGTGTTCAAGTGATGTTTTGTCATTGGTTTAATGTTAATATAATATTGATGACATCACTTGAATGATGTAAGAAACTTGGGTACAAGGTCCTTTCCCAATGGAGTTGACTGTTTCACTATTCAGTACTGTTGCCTGTGTAGACAGTCACTTTCTAACTGTTGGAGAGTTGACTGTTACGGTCATCAGGGGAACCGAAGTCCATCTGTTCCCCTTGTTGATTCTTTAACTTCTGAAAGACTGACGAACATCTCCAGTTTAAGTCTAGTTATTTCCTTTGCTTGAGAATGTGGACCAGATGTATATCAGGTTCCCAATCTGGTTCTTGACATTAAGTTTATTAGATCATCAAAACATAAACACAAGGTGATTATAACCCGTCAATTTCTCCCTTTTTGATGATGACAAACTTATAATTGAAAATCCCACGAAGATCCACAAAGAACCAGACAGTGAACCAGAAAGGTCATTGAGTTTCCCCCTGAATCTGTATTCCCCCTTAATTAGTGCACATCATTATTCAATTATGACTTATATTCTTCCCCCTTTTGGCATCATAAAAATAAGAAAACTAAGTAAAATCAAAAAGAAATCCAGCGTGGTCAACTCATGCCACTTGTGTGCACACAAACATGATAAAAAACAGAGATACAAGAGAAATTGTATACACAACAAAAAGGAGAAGCTTCCATTAACCAATTTGGATTTACAACGGGAGCAGATTCAATGTTACCATCCACAATTCAAAACAAACAAAACAAAAACAAGTACTAATAACAAAGAAACATCATCAGAAATAGTCATAAGAGACGGACACTGGAAAAACTTGACACTGAAGGGGACACTACTTAGGGGGCACCGTAGGAAGAGGGTTTAGAAGAGGAGGCAAGAGTTTTGAGGACTATATCCATGCGAGCATTCGTGTACATTTTCTCATTGAGCAGTCTTTCTTTTAGGTCCTCCACTTGTTTCTTGAGCTCTGTATTCTCCTTAGTCAGACGGTCAACCTCTGAACTGTGAGAACTACCGGAACCAGGTGCCTCTTGAAGCTGACTGAGATGACTCTCAAGAATCGCGTTCCTTGCCTTTAACTTCCTGATCTTCTCTGTAGCACTATTCTGAGCATTTATCATTTGAGAGATAGTAGAAGTGTTTCCAACTCTTCCGACTTTGTCAATACACTCACACTCTTCAAGAGTGGTCTTGGGGAATGTCTGATTCTTAGTGCCCACTTTGGCCTGTCCCTGAGGTACTTTGAAGGACTCAAAGACCTTGGTGAGAAGGAACCCATAAGGTAGCCCATAGTTGCCATTTTGAAGTCTGCCACTTGTTGCATATGCTCAATCATTATCTGGGGGTAGATTAATGGTAGTGAAGCCATCCAAGGCTTCCATGAGGACCAGGTCAGCTTTGGAGGTAATGGATATCCTCTCAACACGGGGAAGTAACACTTTGTTTACCATCTCAAACAGTAAATGATATACTGGAAGGAGTGCCTTCTTATGCACCCGTTCCCCCTGCTAGATTGCCTTGTCCTTAACTATGGCATTTCTGAAATTGGAAGAGCATGCGCCTTGGACTGCTGACAACCCTTCGGCAGGTACACCCAGAATTGAACCAACAAGGCAGAGTCCATCACTAGGTCAACTCCATTCACCAACACACAGATGTGATCATCTTCAACTTTGACGAATTCGGCACAGAAGCTCCGCACTTCCTCCTCATACACTTTTGGAACATCATTTGTAAACAAATGAGTCCATTGTTGGAATTCACGAATTTTCACCAACTGCTGCATCCCAGAAAGCTCCAGAATGTCAGAGGAAAATGTGCGGCCCCACAACACCTTCTGATTTCTCAGTTTTCTTTTCCCAAAACTCTAGGACTCTTCAACTTTTGCTTTCTTGGCAGAATTAGGTTCCTCATCAATATCTTCTTTTCTTTTCACAAACTTGCGAGTAGACTTTCTCTTCTCAACAAACTTTGCAGACACATGTTCACCAGAATCTTCCACCACTTCGTCATAAGATTTTCCACCACTTTCTTTCACTATCTTATCACCAGATTATTCCATCAACTTTTCACTAGAAACAACATCAGCACTCTTGTTTGGACTCTTAACACTTACATGAATTTTCTTTTTGGACTTGGAGAGAGAGTGCTTCTGCTTCGAGTTCTTGTGAGTCAAGGAACCGAGTTCCTCTTCTACTACCTCATCCACATTGACAACATGGATGACCTTCTCATGTACAACTTTCCCATCCTTCACCAACTTCTTCCTCCTTTGACTTCCTTGACTTTTCTTAAGAGCAGACTCAAGAGCCTCCTTCTTTTGCAACCTTGTAGTGGGTCTCTTAGGAGTTGGCTCTGGAGTTGCAACTGGCTTACTCCTAGCCCTGATAAAGCTAGAAATCACAATATCATCTAAATCTTCTTCATTATCAGACTGTATCTCAGGCACCACCACTGACAGAGGCTCTTCATAAAAGTGGGGAGAGGGAGCAGGACCAATATTGACATGGGGCTCTTGAGAGGACCCTTGAGTTGGATCCTTCGTGGAGGGATCAAGTCCTTCATTTGGTACCCTAGTAGTATCATCTTGTACCTATTGTTCAACTAGCACGAGCTATCTCCCATCTACTACGGTCTGAGGCTCTTCCCCTGAGGCTCAGACCCATCCACACCTCCCTCAACAAAAACCCTTTCAGCAGCTATGGAGAACATGTTTTCTACTGCCTCTTTCTCTTTTGGTTCCATGGAAAACTCAGCAGAAGGAAGAGTATTACCTGTAAACTCAAGACCTGTCGTGGTTGAGTTAGCATTGTCATGACCAGCCTTTTGGCTTGCACTTAAGTCTTCTTCCTTAGAGATACTGGAGATTTCCTGATTTTATTCTTTGTCCACTTTACCCTTTTCACCTTGATTTTCTGGCGAGACAAGAGGAAAGCTGGTAGCCACAAACTTTTTCGGAGTCGAGGTTTTGCAACTCCGATGAGAACCAAAACTTGAGTGGGCAGGTGAGGAGACTGAGTGTGGGAGAGACTCTGCTCTAGGTTTTTTACTAGTGGTGGTGTTGGGGGAGGAGTCTAATATTGGAGTTTCAACTAGTGAGGACTGAATGGGGGTGTTACTGAGAACACTGGAGTTTTCTTGATTCTCAGTCATGGTGGACTTCACTAGAGAGATTAGTGGTTTAGGAAGAGAAAGAGAAGTGAAAATTTTGAGGTTTGATGTGAGGAGTTGTGACAGTGATAGATGTATTTATGAGAGATGAGGGACCGGTTAAGAAAAGGCGGCAGTTTTGGGAGGCAGGTCGCTCATCAACATGTGAGGTGTTTCGGTTCAAAAGACGCAAAGGAAAGAAACTGACACACTAATGACGTGTCATTATTTTTATCCGTTCAAACTTGTGTATAAGAGAACAAAGAAGCTACTAACCTGTGTTAGGAGAACCAAGTTCCCTAATAGATCTTGCAAGAGTAAGCTTAACCCCTTTTACCAGCATGCACTGCATCAGATTCTCTGTAATCATCATGCGTGTCTACCTGTAACAATATAGAAATGAGTTAGACTTTACCAGAAAACACTTTTAGCTAATTTTATCTGTACATTTCTTTCATAGCCAATCATTGGGGGACCATGTCCTCAGTTAGGTTTTATCAACCCTAGTGCCAACCGATTTCTTTCAAAATGTTCTCTACTCAGAGCTTTGGTGATAATGTCTGCAATCTGATCTTCAGTGCTGCAAAACTTTATACAGATGAGCCCTTTTTCAACATTGTCTCTAAGGAAATGATGACGTACATCAATGTGCTTGGTCCTCTTATGTTGGACTGGATATTTGGCCTTGTTGAGTGCACTTGTATTGTCACACAAGAGGGGCACACAATCAGATAATACTCCAAAGTCTTCCAACTACTGTTTGATCCACAACAATTGAGCACAACAAGAGGCAGCTACTACATATTCCGCTTCTGCAGTTGAGAGTGCCACCGAGTTTTGCTTCCTTGTACCCCATGAGATGAGACAAGGACCTAAAAAACATGCCATTCCAGACGTGCTTTTTTTGTCCACCTGGTCCTGCATAGTCAGCATCAACATACCCAACAAGATCAAAGTTGTCACCTGAGGGATAGTAGAGAACCAGGTCATGCGTTACTTTTGAGATATCTCAATATTCTTTTAGAAGCCTTTAGATAAGACTCCTTTGGATTAGATTGGAACCTTGCACAGAGACCCACACTGAACACAATGTCTGGTGTGCTTGCAGTGAGATACAAAAGTGATCCTATGATGCCTATGTACATAATCTGATTTACAAGGGAACCAGGTTCATCCATGTCTAGACGCGTAGCTGTGGCAATGGGGGTGTCAATAACTTTTGATTTCCATGTTAAATCTTTTCAGCAGCTCTTTGATGTACTTCTGCTGACTTATCAATGTTCCCTTTTGAGATTGCTTTACTTGAAGTCCCAGGAAGAAATTTAAGTCTCCCATTATACTCATCTCAGACTCACTCCCCATGAGTTTTAAAAATTCTTCACATAGAGAGTCAATTGTGGCCCCAAAGATGATATCATCAACATATACTTGCACAATAAGCAGATTCCTCCCTCGTTTCTTCAGAAAGAGTGTGTTTTCAATTTCCCTCTTGTAAAGCCATTTTCTAGAAGAAATTTTGACAACCTTTCATATCAAGCCCGGGGAGCCTGCTTTAGCCCATACATCACCTTGTCCTATTTGAACACATGCTAAGGATGATCGTGACACTCAAATCCAGGAGGCTGATTGATATAATCTTCTTCTTTTAGGAATCCATTCAGAAATGCACTTTTGACATCCAATTGGAACAATGTGAACTCCATATGAGATGCGAAGGCAATAAGAATTCTGATAGCTTCCATTCGAGAAACTGGAGGAAATGTTTCATCATAATCAATCGCTTCTTCCTGATTGTAGCTTGAACTACTAGACTTTCCTTGTTTCTTGTTGTATTTCCAAACTCATCAAGTTTGTTCCTGAATACCCACCTAGTCCCTATAATGGTTCGATCTGCAGGTCGAGGAACCAGGTGCCATACCTTGATTATTTCAAATTGATGCAGCTCCTCTTGCATGGCTGTGATCAGTCTTCATCCTTCAATGCTTCTTTGATATTTTTGGGCTCTATTTAGAAAAGAAAGGCTGAAAAGGTAAGTGATTTTTATAGCTTTTGATATGGTTTGAATTCCTGAGTCAAGAGGGGTGATTATGTTGTCAAGAGGATATGAGCTTTTGTGCTTCCAATTTGGTACCTGAATCTCATTGATAGAGGGCCCTGGTATGTCTGACTGAGGTTCTTGGCTGCTTCTTACTTCAGCAAGTGGAGTACCTTGGACTGCATCAACAACTTTACTTTCAGCTTCAGTAGTTGTAATCGTGGAACCAGGTTCCTCTCCAATGGAAGGGGATGTAGTTGCATCATCTTCACTGGAGTCCTTGACATGGCTCATCATGTTTGCCTTTCCATTTGCCATGTCAATAACTTCACCTGGAGAAGATAAAGGTTCTCTATCTTGATCAGCATGCCCGTCCTTCTCACAAGAGAGGTTAGATTCATCAAAGATCACATGTACACTCTCTTTAGCACATTGAGTTCTTTTGTTGTATACTTTGTAAGCTTTGCTTTGGGACGAGTATCCCAGGAAGATTCCTTCATCACTTTTGGCATCAAATTTTCCAATCGCTTCATTGCCATTGTTGAGAACATAACATTTGCAGCCAAATGTCCTAAAATGTGTCAGTTTGGGCTTTCTTCCATTCAGCAACTCATAAGGTGTTTTGTTTAGAAGGGACCTGATCATGCACCTGTTTATCAAATAGCATGCACTGTTGACTGCTTCTACCTAGAAATATTTTGCGATCCCACTGTCAATTAGCGTTTTCCTCGCCATGTCTTCAAGAGTCCTGTTCTTCATTTCTACAACACTGTTTTGCTGTGGTGTTATTGGAGTTGAGAAGTTATGAGTAATGCTATTTTCGACACAGAATTCATCAAATATGGCATTATCAAACTTTGTTCCATGGTCTGATCTGATGCAATCCACATTTGTTCCCATCTTCACTTGGATTTTCTTGACAAAAGCAACAAATACTTGGAAGGTTTCATCCTTGGTTCTGAGGAACGGGGTCCAAGTGAATCTGGAGTAGTCATCAACTATTACAAAGAAATATCTTTTTCCTCCTCTACTTGGCACCCTCATAGGTCCACATAGATCCATATGAAAAAGATCAAGTGGCCTTGAGGTGCTGACTTCCTTTTTGGGCTTGAATGAATATCTGACATGCTTTTCTTTTGCACATGCATCGCACACTTTGTGTTCCTTGAAGCTTGACTTGGGAAGACCATGAACCAGGTCCTTCTGGACCAGTTTGTTCAGTAAAGAAAAGCTTGCATGTCCTAGCCTTCTGTGCCATAATTCAGCATCATCATCAATGACTATTAGACAACTGAGATCACCACTTTGCAGGGACTCAACATAGATGTTCTTGTATCTCTTGTCCACTAACACCACTTCACCAGTCACAAGATTTGTGACTGTACATATCTTTGACAGAAATTCCACCTTGTTTCTTTGTCACATATCTGAGGGACACTTAACAGGCTGTACTTCAAACCATTGACATAGTACACATTCTCAATAGAGTGAGAGAGTGACTTGCCAATTCTTCCAACTCCCAGAATGTATCCCTTTTTACCATTTCCAAAGGATACACTCCCTTTTTGCAGGGTTTTCAGTGAAAGGAAATCAATTGTGTTTCCAGCCATGTGCTTTGAGCAACCACTATCCATGTACTATTGTTGGCTGCTCGCCTTCACTGCTCCCTTCAGCAGGAAATCAAGGGTTAGCTTTAGAAACCCAAACATGTTTGTGTCCCTGGTAGTGAGGAAAAGGATGAATGAGTGTTCTTTTAGTCCAGACAGGCATCATGCATTTTCTATATGAGGAAGCGGGTTCTCTTACAACTGTTACTTTCTTAGCAAAAACTTTATTTTTCTATTAAGACTGAACCCTAGCCTTGCAATTTTCCTTAAGGTGTCCATTATTACCACAGTGGATACAAAGCCAATTATCGGGTATAGTAACATACTTGCTATGAGGGTTGTAGGGTGTCTTTTCCCTTTGAAACCCAATTCCTTGCATGTTCCCCCCATTATTAATGTACATGGATGTGATTGCATCAGAGGATCAGGTCCATTTGAGTGACTTTTCAAGATCACTCTTGACTCTTCCTAGTTCTTTCTGAAGTTGTTTGTTCTTTTCAAGTTCATCACACAGTCTAGACTTCACTTTATTCATCTCATCTTCAAGCCTAAGATGTGCTTCATTAACAACTTCCTTACCTTTGTGAAGAGTCTCGTGCCTACCTTCTCCTTTTAGAGCCTTAATTGTGTCATTCAGATCCACTACTACAACTAGTAGATCATCTCTATCAAGCCCAGCATTAGCAACTCTTTTGGTGAACACGTCTTTTTCCTTTTCTGCAATCTCAATTGTTTCCTTCAAATCAACTACCACTAGTACTAAGTCATCTCTTTCAAGTTCTAAATTATCAACTTTTTCAATTAAGACCTCTTTCTCTTTCTTAGCACACTCAATTGTTTCCTTTAAATCAACTACAACAACTACTAGATCATCTCTTTCATGTTCTAAATTTGTGAGTTTTTTAGTTAGGGCATCTTTTTCTTCTTTCAAACTCTCAATAGTTTCTTCCAAGTCTACCACAACTATTACCAGGTCATCTCTAGATTGTTCTGCTTCTCCTAATTCCACAGTTAGAAATTTTTTATCATTTATGAGACTGTGGTATGCATCTATTAACACATTTTCCAAAGACATTAATTTTTTAGGAGAATAAGATTTCAGATTTCACTGAACATCCTGAAAATTTACCTCATCATCGTCATCGTCATCTTCATCATCAGAATGAGCCATCAAGAAAAATATGGGTTCATACTCAGTTGCTTCACTTTTATCTTTTTCAGATTCGCTAGAGGAATCTCCCCATGCAGCAAGAGCTTGTTTCACAACATTATCATCGACATTATTTCTCTTGAAGCGTTTATCAGGAACCAAGTAACTTTTGGCTGCTTTGTCTGTGTTGTGCTTGAATTGATCCTACTTTAGGAGGGGACAGTCCTTGCTGAAGTGTCCTGGATTGCCACACTTATGACAAATGTCATAATTTTTTGGCTTGCTAGAACTCCCCTTTTTTGGAATGCCTCCATTTCTGCGAACCATCTTCTGAAATCTTCTTGTTAAGTAAGCCACATCACCATTCTCACCACTTGAATCATTGATGTCTGTCTTGAGGACCAAGTTCTTATCTCTTTTGGGTTCTCTTCTTTCATTGTTCTTCTTTTTCTTCATTTCATATGTTTTCAGATTGACAATAAGTTCATCGATGGTCAGCTTCTGCAAGTCCTTTTCCTCTGTAATGGCGTTCACTTTGCTTTCCCAGGAACTGGGCAGCACACTAAGGAATTTCCTGACAATCTTGTTTCTTGGAATAATTTCACCAAGTGAGTGAAGCTCATTAATGATAGAGGTGAATCGAGTATGCATATCTTGGATGGATTCATCATCTTTCATCCTGAAGTGCTCGTATTCAGTTGTGAGCATGTCGATCTTGGATTGCTTGACCTGTGTTATTCCTTCATGAGCTGTGTGGAGAGCTTTCCAAATTTCCTTGGCTGACTGACATGCTGATATCCTGTTGTATTCATCGGGACCAATATCATAGACGGGGATTTTCTTTGTACGAAAATTCTTCTTTATGGCTTTCCGGTCGACATCATTGAATTGTTATCTTGTTTTGGGAATAGTTACACCAGGGTAACCACTGGTTTTAGTGGGGATGAAAGGTCCATCACAAATGACGACCCATAGCTCGGAATCTTCAGCCATGATGAAATTTTGCATCCTACTCTTCCACCATCCATAATACTGGCCATTGAACCTTAGTGGCCTGTAGGTAGACTGACCTTCTTCAAAGTTTGGTGGAGCAGCCATGCAGATCCTTTCTAGGTGTTAGCCTGATAGAAAGAACCAATTCTGATACCAATTGATAGAATTCGAGGGTCCACCAAACTATATAGAGAACCAGGTTCTCTATTAGTTTCTACAGATTACACAAACACATCAGAAAGTAAATGACACTGAGAGTTTTTACTCACAGGATAAAAAACCATGACCTATCATTGTAGGATTTCAACTTCACTACTGAGAAAAACATTTAGATTACAACCTATTGTAACCTAGGAATTAACTCCTTAATCTCTCACTAAGTTGTAACACTCCTATTACAAGTCACTTTATAATACCTCTATTACAAAGACTTTACAACTTGACTAACTCTAGCAAAGACACAAACACAGGGGTTTATGATTTACAAAAGAGCTTCCTAAACAATGCTTCTAAGTAATCTAAGTAGGAATTACAATTAAGAACATTAACAAAGTTACAACTCTAATAAGGACATACAATCACTTGATATGGGGATCTGATCTGTAGCAGTGTTGTTCTTTGTTCTTGATGCACTTGAGAATTGTTAACTGGAGGATCAATCACCGTTGAAGTGCTTGAGTGAATTCTCTAAGTTTTCAAGTAATGTTTTGTCATTGGTTTAATGTTAATATAACATTGATGACATCACTTGAATGATGTAAGCAACTTGGGTACAAGGTCCTTTCCCAATGGAGTTGACTGCTGCACTGTTCAATACTGTTGCGTGTGCAGGCAGTCACTTTCCAACTGTTGGAGAGTTGACTGGTAGGATCATCAAGGGAATTTGAGTCCATCTGTTGCCCTTGTTGATTCTTTAACTTCTGAAAGACTGACGAACATCTCCAGCTTAAGTCTGGTTATTTTCTTTGCTTGAGAATGTGGACCAGATGTGCAGGTTCCCTATCTGGTTCTTGCCATTAAGTTTGTTAGATCATCAAAACATAAAACAAGGTACTTATAACCTATCACTAGTTAATTATTAAATTGTTCGTTCTTCATGCATTTACTAGCTATTTGAGATATTTGAGTATTGTGTTTCCGAAGTTTAGGATGGTATTGTGGAAACATTGTTGATATGAGGCATGTTCGTGTTTATTTTGTCTCCCTTTTAATTATTTTCACTGTTATATAGTAAAGGAGAGTGATAATGCACGAAGGTTGACGTCGTGCCATATCGTGAGTGTTAATGCACGAAGGGTGATGTCGTGCCATATTGTGACTGTTAATGCATGAAGGGTGATGCCGTGCCATGTTATGAGAGTTAATGCATGAAGAGTGATGTCATGTCGTAACTATTGATTTATAGTGAGAGTGAGAGTAAAAGCATGAAGGGTGATGTCGTGCAGAGTTCTTGTTTCATTGTGAGGTTAGTGTAAAAGCACGAAGGGTGATGTCGTGCAATTTTCTTCACTGTGCTTAATTGTTCTTACTGGTTGAAGCACATTGACTATTCTGTTTAACATTTCCGTTGTATCTCTCGTATCTTATATCCCCTTTAGCATGTCCCCCTTCCAATAGTACATGATTAGCTTTTATCTGTTGTTATCTTGTACATATACTGTTATTTGCACAAGTTTATTATGTGAGTGTCTTGTCATAGCCTCGTCACTACTTCGTCGAGGTTAGGCTCAACACTTATGAGTACATGTGGTCGATTGTACCCATACTACACTCTGCACTTCTTGTGTAGATTTTGGTACTGACCCTAGCTGTCCGTGAGGCGCAGCAGCTTGGAATTGTTTATTGGAGACTCGAGGTAGATGTGCTGACGTCCTCAGACCTTGGAGTCCCCTTCTAGTTTCCCTATTTACTGTTTATTTTCATTCAGAACATTTGTATTTCTTTTAGACTTTGTTTGTAGGAAATCCTAGAGACTCGTGAGTTATGACCCCATATCCGAATTGTATCAGATATACGGGCTTTATGTTATTCCGAATTTCAATTTTAACTTCTATTTAGCTTAATTGATTATGTTATTGAAATTGCTAAAATTGGCTTAAAGAATCCTCTAACATTGGCTTGCCTAGCAAGTGAAATGTTAGGTGCTATCACGACCCCGAAGTTGGGAATTCTGGATCGTGACATGTTTGGTATCAGAGCACTAGGTTTCCTAGGTCTCAAAATTCATGAGCAGGATTAGTAGAGTCTGGAGGATTGGTACGGAGACGTCTGTATTTATCTTCCAGAGGTTATGAAGTTTAGGAACAATTTCACTTATATTCTTCTTTGTTGTGCGATTTTATTCTATCATTGCTGATTGAACTCTTATATTCTTGTCCTTCCACATATGGCGAGGACATGTGCTACATCTTCAGCCGGACATCAGTCTGAGACCCCAGTGGATGCTCCTACGAGGGCAGAGGTCGAGGCCAAGGCCGCACTAGAGGCCAAGGCAGGGGCAGAGCACAGCCCAAATCTCGAGCAGCAACACCAACAGTGGAGCCCTAGGTGGAGTTTTATTAGGATGTTCCAGCCTAGACTGTGCTGGTTGGACTAGCTCAGGTCCCGGAGTGGTTCATCGCCACCCCGGTGCTTCAGGATGCTTTGGTCCATCTTGTGGGCCTTATGGAGAGTGTGGCCCAAGCCGGTACATTTCCTATGGCGCCAACCGTATCTCAGGATGGGGGAGGAGAACAGACTCTCGCTACTCACACTCCGGAGCAGATGGCTCCCCAGTACCAGACTCCAGTAGCCCTGCCAATTGGGGTAGTCCTGCCAGTTGTGGCGGCATAGGCAGGCGATGGACTCACCATGTCTTCTGAGGCTTTATGGAGATTGGACAGGTCTACTAAGTTCTTTCTAGTTCACTTCAGTGGTGCACCTTCAGGGGACCCACATGATTATCTTGACAGCTGTCACGAGGTGTTGCAGAACATGGGTACAGCGGAGACCAATGGGTTCGATTTTGCTGCATTTTAGATGACGGGTTCCGCCAAGAAATGGTGGAGGGATTATTTGTTGACCAGACCAACTGGGTCGCCTGCTCTTACTTGGGACCAGTTCTCTCAGCTCTTCCTAGAGAATTTCCTTCCTATCACATTGAGAGAGGAGTATTGTCGATAGTTCGAACGTCTCCTACAGGGCAATATGACTGTTACTCAGTACGTGTAATAGTCCAGCCCGCTAGTAATATTTTCCGCTCTAGGCTTAGGCCCTCCCGGGTTTAAAGCACGTCACTAGGGTATAAGGCTTATTAACTTATATATCCAACATCCCTCTTATGTTTTGCCGATGTGGGACTCTATCTAAAGCCTAGGGTCTTACATAAACCCCCTATTATGGACTCAGCGTCCTTGCTGAGTTTGCCTCACCGCATGAGATTTTCCTAGACTCAGCACTGAGGTTTGCCCTCCTAACCGGGATTTGCCTAAACTCAGTTGAACTCCGACACACTATTGGCGAGGTTGACACAAGAGTCGCTATGATACCATCTGTAACAACCCAGTCCGCTAGTGATATTGTTCGCTTACATGTTCCACAAAGACCTTGTTGGTGTGAATGTTGCTCAACATGACTCTGGCTATGTGAGGATGATGTCCTAAAATTCTGATTCTGGCAAGACTGGTTTCCATAACTCTGAGTACGTCTGAAGGAAGACCCACCACCTGACTGATGACTGGACTGAGCTAGTGCTAATGACTTCTTATTGTAGGAACTCCTTCCTCCTCCGCTGGATGTACCATTAAACCCGCCTGCTGCCTGAGCTTTCTTGTTATGCTCTTTTTCTTCTCTCCTTTTTTGTCTGTATTTTTCTAAGTGCTCGGCGAATCCCAGAACAGAGGAGAAAGTTTCCATTCCTACAGCTGCAGCTGATGTCGTATCCTTAATATGGTAAGCCAAATCGCCAACAAACCTGCGAATCTTTGCTTTTTATGTCTTAACCATGTGAGGAACATGTTTAGCCAAACTTATGAATTCCATGTAGTACTCTTGCACACTTTTATTCCCTTGCTTGAGCTTCTCGAACTCTGTAGCCTTAGCTTCCATATCCTTTTCTGGTATAAAATTAGCCATGAAGGCCTCTTCAAATTCTCCCAATTAGGCGGACCATCATCTTCATCTCTTTCCTTCTCCCACATCTCAAACCAAGCGCCAGCCACATCTCTAAGCTTGTAGGCAGCCAACTCCACAACTTCATCATCAAATGCCTTCCTTGCTCGGAGGGCTTTATTTACACCCTCCAGCCACGACATTGGATCTTTATCAACTATAGTACCACAGAACAATGAAGGACTCAGTTTTAGAAATTCAATCACTCTTAAGGACTCAGATGGAATATCATCTCTTCTCTCCTTCTAGTTGGTTAGCACTGTTAACAAGATTGAACATCTGACCCACCTCTTAAGATATAGCTGTCTGAGCCGGAACTGCTGTTGGGGGCGGCACTGGATCCTGAGCTACTGGCTGATCATGCTCCATCCCTTCTTCATGTTCAACCGGGGGTACTTGAACCCCCTTTGTAGATTTACCCTTCCTTTTCTGAGTTGAAGCCTTCTTAGTTCTACCTTGAGCCACAATAGTAGCAATAGTTTCTTGAGTAGCATCCTGAGTGCCGGTGTTAGAGTTGCGAGTACGAGCCATTTCTGCGAGTTTTGGAGAAGCGAATACATTAGATAATTTCTTAGAGATAGGCTCTACTACACGATCTAAAGTATGGAAAAAAAATGAGACTTTTCCTAAATGCTTGTAGCCTCCTGTTTATAAGTATGGCGCACTTCATACCCATAAACAATACTCTACTGACGGCTTCATAGACTCCTAGGACTCCATAAACCTGAGGGTCTGATACCAAGTTTGTCACGACCCATTTTCTGAACAAGCCGTGACCGGCACCCGATCACTAAACATGACCGAGCGAACCATATGCGCTTATCAAATCTATTATAACTTCAAACTTTATATGTAACAAGGCAATACTTTAACGAAATACTTTTAATTAATTTAAATATCTAAAATTAACCAACTCCAAAAGTTAATTCTTAGTAACCACTGAAATAGTACTATGTAAACAAAGAAATAACTAAAAAATGACGACTCAAAGGAGTACTCCACTATCACGACCCCAAAACCATCCTGGCTGTGATGGCGCCTATCGCGATACTAGGTTCGCCATTTTACTACTTATAGCATAAAGAAACCTTTCGTTCAAAACATTACTAATCCGATATTTCATAAAAAAAATTTCCGTTTAAGCATGTCAACACAAGCAAGGATATACTAAACATTAAATACAGCCGCAAAATCCCGGAGTCACTAGTCATGAGCAACTAAAAGAAATACACGTCTGATACTGTCTATGTAATACATACTAAGTCTGAGGAAATAAATGCTATAACTGTAAGAAGGAGAAAAGCAAGGCTACGGACGCCGTGCGGCTACCTCGCAAATCTCCGCAAACTCTGAGACATGAAAGACCAACTCTCACTCTGATGCCCCGACACCTGAATCTGCACACAAGGTGCAGAGAGTAATGTGAGTACGCCAACTCAGTAAGTAATAAATGTAAATAAAGACTGATCAATAAGAAACACGTAAATACACGTCATAAATTCACAATAAGAACATTCTTTCTTTCCAACAATGCATATATGTCAAATCATCACGCTTAAAAGCCGATTTCAATAAAAGTCTTTTGAGAATATTTTTCCAACACTTTCAACAGAATTTCAAGAAATTTCAAGTAAAAGTGATGAAAATCATAAGTAGACTCTCGGGCAAAACATGTATCATAAATCGCCCCTCGGGCAGAGGCTACCTCACAATCACTCATAATCAGCCCCTCGGGCAACCTCACAGGCACTCATACCTCCCCATCACTCGTCACTTGGCACTCAATAGGTACCTGCGTTCACTAGGGGTGTACAGGCTCCGGAAGGGCTCGTATAGCCCAAGCGCTATAACAAGCCATCTCGTGGCATAAACAATCAGACCCTCGGCCTCTCATATATCATAAATCAGTACAACATGCTGCGGCGCGCAACCCGATCCCATGATATCCTCATAACATAGGCCCTCGGCCTCACTCAGTCAAAAACCTCTCAAGCCAGTCGGGCTATCAATAAAATATGGTGCTAAAAAAATACCATTTTTTTGCATCAAATGGAGTAATTAAGACTGAATTTTGAAGTCAGTAAAACATAGCATGACTGAGTACAAATCTTAAATCAACATAGTGAGGAAATAGCAGTAAAAGCCCCCACGGGTCCAAATACCTTGGCATTCAGCCCAAATATGGCATTCAGCCCAAAACATAGTAATATTTTCCAAAACACAAAATATCATATAGTTTCCAGTCAAATACACAACTTAATCCCTCTTCAACTTATGTTCAAGAATATTACCTCAAAGTGATTCCCCTTGAATCTCTCTTCAAATTTCTACCAAAAGCTCCAAACCTGTATGAAAAATAATGAAGAATGGCTAAAATTCGCGAAGGCAAGAATTTATATGATCTTCCCAAGGGGTTCCGCATATGTGGTCCAAATACCGCAGATGCGGTCCCGCATTTGCGACCAAATGTCCGCATCTGCAGACTTTACTTAAGGCTCCCAAGTTCGCACCAGTAATCTATCCTCCGCACCTGTGGCCCGCAGGTGCGACTCTTCTTCTGCTTCTGCAATGGACCCAGGCTTGCCAAACTTCGCATCTGCGACACCAAAACCGCACCCGCGATCACCCTTCCGCAGGTGTGGAAAACCAGAAGGGTTACACCAGCAACCCTTTTGCTGCATTTTCCAACTTTCAACTCCCGTTAGCCATCCGAAATCAATACCGAGCCCCTCGGGGCTTCAACTGAATTTACCAACACCTCATATAACATCATCCGAACTTAGTCGAACCCTCAGAACACTCAAAACAACATAAAAACACCAAATTAACCCGAAATTTAAGCCTAAGGATTTCTAAACTTCCGAAATTCGCCAACGATGCCGAAACCAACCAAACCACGTTCGAATGACCTGAAATTTTGCACAAACATCACAAACGACATTACGAACCTACTTCAACTTTTGGAATTCCATTCCGACCTCGATAACTAATTTTCCATTGCCGACCGAGAATCATCAAAAATCTAATTTCGCCAATTCAAGCCTGATTCTACCATGGACCTCCGAATAACATTTTGAACATGCTCCTAAGTCCTAAATTACCTAACGAAGCTATCCGAACCATAGAAACCCAATTCAGAGATCATTTACCTATAAGTCAGCTTCCGGTTGACTTTCCAACTAATTAACCATCTTAAGAGACTAAGTGTCTCATTTCTCTCAACAACCACTCCGAACCCGAGCATATCAACCTAACACAACATAAAAGAGCTGAACCACACATAATGAAGCAGAACTGGGAGAACCGGGTCTAGAACCCTCAGAACGACTGATCGATCGTTACATCCATGAACAAAAGCGGAGCTCACCAATAGCACTGGAAGTGAGGGAAGTCCTAACGTGTAGCCTGCTCGCCTGAAAAATCGATTCCTATGTTGTACCGCAGACCAACTTAGGTTCCCAAAAGAGAACATCAGTACCATCCATTATACTCAGTGAGTCTCAACGACAGGGGACAAAACTTTAACAAAATATATATTACAAGCGAAGATTCTAAATGCATGTAAAACATAAAGCTTATAACACCCCAGACTTTAGACAGAATACCACATCGGCAGAACACAAGAGAGATGTTGGGTGTACAAGTTAAAAAGCCTTAGACCCTAGTGACACGTTTTAAACCCGTGAGAGCATAGGCCTAGAGCGGACAATATCACTAGCGTGCTGGGCTGTTACAGATGGTATCAGAGCCACTCTTGTGTCAGCCTTACTGATGGTGGGTCAGAGTTTAACTGAGTTTAGGCAAATTCCGATTAGGCGGGGCAAACCTCAATTCTGAGTCTAGGCAAATCTTATGCGGTGGGGGCAAACCTCAACGAGGATGCTAAGTCCATAAGAGGGTGTGTATGTAACACCCCAGACTTTAGACAGAGTCACGCATCGGCAAAACACAAGAAAGATGCTGGGTATATAAGTTAACAAACCTCAAACCTTAGTGGCACATTTTAAACATGTGAGGCCTAGGCCCAGAGCGGAAAATATCACTAGCGGGCTGGGATGCTACAGATGGTATCAGAGCCACTCTTGTGTTAGGCTTGCCGATGGTGGGTTAGAGTTCAACTAAGTTTAGGCAAATCCCGGTTAGGCGGGGTAAACCTCAGTACTGAGTCTAGGCAAATCCCATGCGGTGGGGAAAACCTTAGCAAAGACGCTGAGTCCATAAGAGGGGGTGTATGTAACACCCCAGACTTTAGACAGAGTCCCACATTGGAAAAACACAAGAGAGATGTTAGGTATATAAGTTAATAAAATTTAAACCCTAGTGACGTGTTTTAAACCACTGAGGGCCTAGGCCCAGAGCGAACAATATCATTAGTGGGCTGGGCTGTTACATATGGTATCAGAGTCACTCTTGTGTCAGCCTTGCCGATGGTGGGTCAGATTTCAATTGAGTTTAGGCAAATCCCGGTTAGGCGGGGCAAACCTCAGTACTGAGTCTAGGCAAATCCCATGAGGTTGAGCAAACCTCAGCGAAGAGGACTCTGAGTCCAGAAGAGGGGGTTTATGTAACACACTAGGCTTTAGACAGAGTCCCACATCGTAAAAACACAAGAGAGATGCTGGGTATATAAGTTAATAAGCCTTAGACCCTAGTGACACGTTTTAAACCCGTGAGGCCTAGGCCCAGAGCGGACAATATCACTAGTGGGCTGGGCTTTTACAGATGGTATCAGAGCCACTCTTGTGTCAGCCTTGCCGATGATGGGTCAGAGTTCAATTGAGTTTAGGAAAATCACGGTTAGGCGGAGCAAACCTCAAGGCTGAGTATATGCAAATCCCATGCGGTGGGGCAAACCTAAGCGAGGACACTGAGTCTATAAGAGGAGGTGTATGTAACACCTCGGGCTTTATACAGAGTCCCACATCGGCAAACACAAGATGGATGCTAGATATATAAGTTAACAAACTTTAGACCCTAAAGACGCGTTTTGAACCCGTGAGTGTAATGACCCTACCGGTCATTTTGTGTTCTGGGACCCCGTGCCCCTAAATAAGACTCCCCGTAGTTTCTTTTGCTGATTTATGGCTTGCGGGGACGGGTGGTTCGAGGTTTGGAGGAGTTTAAGAACACTTAGTTCCTTAAGGTTGGCCTTAAAGGCCAAGTTTGACTTTAGTCAATATTTTTAGTAAACGACCCCGGAATCGAGATTCAAAGATTCCGGTAGGTTCGTATGATGATTTCAGACTTGGGCGTGTGTTCGGAACCGGTTTTGGATGACCCGGGGGCGTTTCAGCGCCAAATAGTGAAATAAGAATTTTCTTAAGTTCAAATTGAGGTTTGGAACGTGTTTTTGTGTTGTTGAGATCCAAACATAATTCTGAGATCGGGAATAGTTCTGTTATGTCATTTATGACTTGGTCGCAAAATTTGGTGTCATTCCGAGTAGTATAGATAGGTCCGACGTATTGAAAGAGAATTCAAGAACTTGAAGTTCGTAAGTTTGATCCAATAGGTTTTGGGGTATGATTTTTAGATTTAGCACTGTTTCAGACGTTCCGAAGGCTCGAGCGAGTCCGTATTATGATTTAGGACTTGTTGGTATATTTGGATGGGGTCTCGGGTGGGCCCAGATGCCATTCGGGAATCGAGCGAGGCAAGAACCAGCCTTAAATGACTGCTGGTGCACCAGATCTGGTGCGACGGCACCTGCGAAGGTCAAGTCGCAGGTGCGAGACAGCTTCTGCGGTCCCAGCCTCGCAGGTGCGACTCCTGAGGGAGCTGCCCCTTTTCGCAGATGCGGACCCCTTTCCGTAGAACCGGAGCCTGCGGTGCGGACTCCGCTCCGCAGGTCCTAAGCCAGGCACCCCTTCCCCTTCTCCGCAGGTGCGAGATTTTTCGTGCAGATGCGAGACCGCAGGGGCAGTCCTCGAGCCGCAGGTGCAGAAATCCTGTAGGCAGTGAGTTTCGTTTTAAATACGGGACTTAGCAATTTTTGAACACCATTTCTTCTTTGGGAGATTTTGAGAGCATGCAAGGAGGGTATTCGACCTAGCTACTGTGAGGTAGGTAATTCCTACTATAAATTTAGCTTTATACTTGAATTTTTAGGTAGATTAACACAATAATTAGTAGAAACCATGGGTTAGAGTAAAAACCTAAGTTTTTGACCAAAATGGAAATTTACTAAGAAGTTTGTTAAGGAATCATACAAAAATTATATAATATTGATCCTTAGGCCATGGATGATAGTTTCCTTCAAGAAAGATGTTGTGTTTGCATGCGACCGCTTCGCAATATATATCCCGCGAGCGGAGTGATTCTTTCCCCTACTCTCATGGGAGTGGGCCGTATGCCACGACAGGTTGAAAGATGCATCTATGGTTCGCGCCGTTCGACCCTTCGACAATGCACATTTATTATTATTATGTTGGCCCAGGCCGGATGTCCTTATTCCACTATGCGCATGCTATTTGCCTGATGTTTTTTATGACTGTTGAGCCGTGAAATATCTTGAAAGATCAAACTGAAAACTTGTAAATTGATGCTTCACTACGTGTTTGGATTTTATTTCGGTTCGATATTTATTTCCTTACTATCTATGCTTACCTGTTGTCCTCTTTTAAATTATCACCTAAATATACTATTTGGACCCTAGTAAGTGTTAAGTCGACCTCTCGTCACTACTTCTTCGAGATTAGGCAGGATACTTACTGGGTACATATTATTTATTTACTCATGCTACGCTCTGTACTTAATTGTACAGGTTCTGAGGCAGGTGCATCTGGGTACCAGTCCGAAGCTCGTTCATGAGTTATACTGGTCGAGGCTTCACGGTGAGCTGCTTCTCTTGGCGACTTCCAGCAGCACTTTGGAGCTATTCTTTTCCTATTTCTGTCTATACTTACGCAGACAGTAGGACATGCTTTTATTCTTTTGATATTATTCTACTAGATGCCTGTAGACTTGTGACACTAGTTCCTGGCACAAACACTAGTAGACTTTTTCTTTGAGTGTAATCGTAAGTTATGACTTCATGATTATTTATTTTTGTATAAAGTCGCCTAAGTTATCCGTTTCATACTTAATGTCTCAAAACTAAGTTAAGCAAGTGTTGAAAAATATTTTTGGTAAACTACATGAAACTCACTAGTAGATAAGGTTAGCTTGCCTGACTGCGGTGTTGGGCGCCATCGCGATCTAGGTTAGGATTTGGATCATGACAGTGAGGACCTAGGCCAGCGCGGACAATATCACTAGCGGGCTGGGCTATTATAGAAAATAACAAAGTTAATGCTATTTCTCACTGAAAATCAATGAGGATAGCGTAGTAGCCAAACTTTTCAGAACAAAAATATTCATTTTAATGATAAAAATTATGGAAATATTATGTAAAAACATGAATAATTGTAAAATTTGCGCGAGACTTATAAAATTAACAAGAAACAAATTTTTTTTACCTCATTTGACACTTATAGATTGGTTTTATGTGCTGTGGACAGTTAGCAGATATACCAAATAAAAAGAAAAAAAATTTACTAAGAAAAAAGATTTTTCCAATTGACAAATGGTCTGATAGTAAGAAGAGTTGCTTAATTGATTTCATTGTCCAATTTCATAAAGTGAATGAAAGAGGGAGAGAAGACTGAAATACATGAATCTTTAATCATTATTGGAAGCTCAAAGGAGCAAATATTGAATGGACATTCTAAGGGTCTGTTTAGAAAGCGATCAGTTAATTGGAATTGGTGTAATTACTAGGATAATAATTACACAACCTAGTAATTACTTACATTATAAATTACACTATGACAAACAAACAGGTCGTCGTAGTTACACAACCTAGTAATTACACAGTTGTATAATTACGACGATCTGTTTGTTTGATATAGTGTAATTTATAATGTAATTACATGTTTACTGTTTGATTGCATAAGTGTAATTACACAGTTATATTAAATTTTAAATGAAGTAATTATCAAAACATAAAAATTAATATAATAAATATATGCCTATATATTTTTATACGTATAAATGATATTATATTTGGTATTTAATATATATGTTTTTTCGTGAATATACATTAAATAATAATCATATATGTATGACTAATACTGTAAAAATAAATTATATATATTCCAAATGATAAAATAAATTAGTATTTATAAATATAATGTCATAATATTATTCAAATGTTTGATAAACTAATCTATCATTTCTAACTAAACAATGGACAACGTGCAATGTGAGCCAATACTACTAAAATAAGTAAATTGGAACCATGAATATAATACAATTTCAAGATCCTAAAAAAAAATAGTTTAACATATGTCAATTCTAACGTAATAATAGTAAGTTCCACTACAACTTAAGATTAGGAAACATAATAAGTTTATAACCACATTTAACAACGAAATTTTACTTTAATTACATCACTCATTGTATGCCAAGTTTGTTAATGACCCATTATTTCTAACATTAGGAGGTGTAGTTTCAAAAAATAGAATAATAAAATAAATAAAAAATAAAATATAGGCAATTACATGAAATCACAAAAAGTAAAAGTAGAGAAACAAAAGATAAATAATGTACAAAGAAAAATATATTTTAAAATTTCAAAAGAAATTAAAATGTAACAATAAATTTAAAAAGTAAAATAATAGAAATAAAAAGTTATAAAGAAAATAAATTTAAATAAAGACAAAAAGGAAAAAAACTAAAAAGCAACCTTGTAATTACACAGTGTAATTACCACCAATTCTTACCCCCTCCCCCCTTGAGATTGGTGAGCGTAATTACACCCCTCCAATTACACCCAATTCCATACTGACAAAGTAATTACTTGGCCAAACAAACATGCCAAACTGTGTAATTACACTCAATTACACCCAAATCCAATTCCTAGGTAGCTTTCCAAACATGCTCTAAAGGTCGAGATCGTTGTACATTAGCTATAAAGTATCACAAGCTGAAAGCAATGTTAGGATATACTATAAACCATGCGTATTATTATAGTATTTTTTATGGAACAATTATTTATTCAATTCAATAAAGTTTTATTTCAAATAGATCATGTATTTGTCTGTGTGTCCATTGCTTATATAGTAGATGATTTAGTGTCTAGAATTTAGCTTATACACGGAAGATTAAATCATCGATTCTTGTAAGTCATAAAGTTTATGTTCACAATCTAATGATGGAATTGGACAGACCATCGGAATGGTTGTAGCACAAGATTAAATATAATTTATCTTGATTATGGGAATGGTTTAATTCCGACTTCTTGTGCTAGTACATTTTGTATGTATTGAACGGATCAAGTAGAGATAAGTATTTTATACTGACTTAATAAAATAAATTCTCTAGCCCATTCAATGTACTTATACTCTTAATGTTGATATGATTATTATTAGTTGTGTGTGTCATTTATTGTTTTGATTTATTAAAAGGAGAAGATTCTTTCTTGTGTCAATAAGCCTGGTAAATTGGACAATAATGATATACATTGGCGAAGTAATAATTAGTTGATAGAATCCATTTCTCGATTTTTGAGATTGATGATACTCCTTTATGAAAGCTTATAAGTTTTCATGTGTAAACCCGACCGGTGGATTTTGTATCCGACACATGAAATAAGTTAAGCGAAAGTCTAAAGGAAGTAATCAATAAATTAAATTGTCAGTAAATTAATTTGATTGGTTAGTATCTGAATCTTAACATGGGGAGTTAAATAAGATTTTACGGAAGAATTTCAAAATTGTATAAAGGAGTGCAATTACGAATTTTTCGTGGAATAATTCATAATTTATTATGGTAGAAATTAATTTATAATTTTGAAATTAATTCCATAATAGGAAGTCTTGGTAATTAAATTCTATGGTCCCTATTGTTCATAAATAATAGGAAATAAAAGAAAACCTTTCTAAGGCATGTTGACGGACTCCGATTGACCTGAAACTTGGCAGGTCCATGCGAAATGGCCTAGTGAGCAATACAGATCAGCTTCACTCATGATGTAAGCCATTTTTGGGCTTTCGAGGTCATTTAGATGGTGTTTTGGACGTCTTTTTTTTAATTTTCTGGAAATTTTTCAAAAATATTTTTGAGTTGTATTTAATCCAGTGGTGGTAGGGATAGTTTTCTATGGACTCCAGGGTTAAAATCTGGTGATATAATATTTTTACACGTCGACGTAGGTCTTCTTCGATATCAAATAAACTCATTATAGATAATCACTAGGCTATACTAGTTGTTGATTACTTGTATTTACTTTCCATCTAAGTATGCATGTTGGTTCAATGGGACTAGTATATTGAACGTTGATATTCACTTGCCTTAAATTAACAGTTTACTCTCCATCTGAGTATGTACTGTTTAAATTCATGGAGTGAATGATCTGTCATTACATTTGTATATTGCAAGAATAGCTCTTTTCCCATCGAAATTTGTTGTTCAAGTTGCATGAATTATATGTATGTAGTGTGTTTTGAATTTTAATATTCAATAATATATAACATATTTTGATCTATTTATTTAATTATCTCTCAGATTAAAATTGACTGCTTTCAATCCCCTTACTGCTATTCTTACTCAAAAAAAACTTGAGGGTCCGAATTATGTTGATTGGAAATGAAACTTGGACATTGTCCTAATTGCTAAAGAGTACAAATTTGTGCTCGATGAGGTGTGTCCAGAAAAATCTGGAGATGACGCTACAGATGATGAACAAAAGGCTTACCAGAAATGGGTCAAGGCTGATGAGATGGCACAGTGTTACATTTTGGCATCTATGTCAAACGTTCTGCAACATCAACATCAGTCGATGGAGTCTTCTTATGACATTCTGAAAAATCTAAAAAAAATGTTTGGAGATCAGAATCGTGCGGCTAAGCAGACTGCCATGAAAGTTTTTCTCAATACCAAAATGGTTGAAGGTTCATTGGTCAGGACCATGTTCTGAAGATGATGAGTGTTCTGAATGAACTGGAGGTTCTTGGAGCTAACATTGATAAGGATACGCAGGTAGAAATGATCCCGCAAACTCTGCCTGTAAGTTTTCAGCAGTTTTCCCTGAATTATAATATGAACAAAACGTATTTGTCACTTGCGAAATTGTTGAATGAACTGCAGTTAATAGAGACTATTTTCAAGAAACAAGCTCCTCCTGTGGCATTAAGTTTTGAGGCAGGTTCTTCTTCTAAGCCGAGAGGTGGGTAGAAGAAGACCCTTTGTTGGTGGCGCAACTGCTGGTGTGAAAAAGTCTAAGGGCAAGAGTTATCATTGCAAGAATCCTGGGCATCATAAGAAGCAATGTCCGGATTATCTGGCCAAGTTGAATAATAAACCAGGTGATTTACATCTACTTGTCATTGAAACTCTTTTAGCGGCTGTTTCTACCATGTCATGGTGTGTAGATTCGGGAGCCACTAATCATGTTTGTACTTATTTGCAGGGGTTTCAGGTAACACGTCGACTAATTAGAGGAGAAATCAATGTTTATCAAGCATATGGTTTGGCAACCCCAACTTTAGCATTAGAAAATATAAGTATTTCGTTTGGTAGTGATAGTGTATTAGCTTTAAATGAAACATTATATGTACATTGCGTTAAAAGGAATTTAATTTCGATTTCTAGCGCTATGAGAGATGGTTATGACATTAATTTTCATGACATTGATAAATGTGTTATTATTCATGAGAGACATTATCTCTCTTCGGCTACATTGATTAATGGTATTTTTATTGTTGACTCCATTCCTAAACCGTTGCAACCTAAAGAACTGAATTTTTTTGATTTACCAAATAAGTGAAAATATTTTTCTGAAATGAGTGAAACATATTTATGGCACTTGCGTTTGGGTCATATAAATCTAAACAGAATTTCAAGGTTGGTCAAGTATGGACCTTTAAGTTCATTGAAAGTGGAGGCACTACCAACTTGTGAATCTTGTTTAGAAGGAAAAATGACAAAATGAAATTTCCCCTTAAAAGGAAATAGAGCAAGTGATAAATTAGAATTAATTCATTCTAATTTGTGTGGTCCAATGAATGTCCAAGCAAGAGGTGGTTTTGAGTATTTTGTGACTTTCACAGATGATTACTCAAAGTATGGATTTATTTATTTGTTGCGTCGAGAGTCTGAATGTTTTGAAAAGTTTAAAGAATTTAAGACAGAGACGGAAAAGCGACATAATAAATATATCAAGACACTACGATCCGATCGTGGTGGGGAGTACCTCTCCGTGAAATTCTTTAGTTATTTATCAGAATGTGGAATCACCTCTCAATTATCTGCACCTGGAACTCCAAGCAAAATAGTGTAGCTGAAAGAAAAAATAGGACTCTTATGGAAATGGTTAGATAAATGATGAGTTATTCCAGTTTGCCTTCATCCTTTTGGGGACATGCCTTAGAAACAACAAATTATGTTCTGAATTTAGTTCCTTCAAAGTCAGTACCTTTGACCTATACAGAATTGTGGATTGCGCGCAAGCCTAGTCTGCGACATATTCGAGTTTGGGGTTGTCCAATACATGTGCTAAAAAGAAAAATGGATATATTGGAGGCGAGAACGGATGTATGCGTGTTTGTGGGTTATCCAAAAGGGACAAAAGGTGGTTTATTCTATTGTCCTAAAGAAAAGAAGGTAATTATTAGCACAAATGCCAAGTTTCTTGAAGAGGACTATATGATGAACCATGTTCCTAGAAGTAAACTTGTTTTATAGGAACTTAGCAAAGGAATAGAAACTCAGTCTTCTGAAAAACAAAACGAGCAGATGCAAACCCCTGAAGTCAATTTTGACATACCATTGCATTTTAGTAGTGGGAGAAATGTCAATAGACTTCATGTCCCTCAAGAACAAGTGCACAAAGTCATACTACCAATAAAGAGTGGGAGTTATGTTGAGCAGACTGCACAACAGGAAGAAGTCGTTGATATCCCTATGGATAACATGGAGACTCAGGTTCCTGATAATGATGTGGTTCAACCACAAGATCATAATGGTGTAGTTGCAACTGATGTAGTGCATCGTCGTAGTGGGAGAGAAATAAGATAGCCAGTTCATTATACGCTCTTGGAAGAATCATATGATAGGATCCCTGAGTATCCAACTTCCGAACCTGTCAATTACGACCAAGCACTACATGATAAATATGTTGATAAGTGGGTTGCTGCTATGAAATCAGAGATGGGGTCTATGTACTCTAATCAAGTCTTGGATCTTGTAGAACCACCTAATCGGGTTAAACCCATTGGATGCAAGTGGATCTATAAAAAAAAGAAAGCGTAGACGGAAAAGTGCAAACTTTAAAGCAAGGCTTGTAGCGAAAGGGTTTACTCAGAAAGAAGGGAGCGATTATGAGGAAACCTTATCGCCGATAGCCATGCTTAAGTCTATTAGGATTCTCTTATCCATTACTGTCACGACCCCAAATCACAACTGGCCGTGATGGCGCCTATCGTGATACTAGACTAGCAAATTCACGGAAAATAACATAATAATTTTTCCATTTAATACATCAAATATCCGAATTTTCAAAATAATTTTGTTCCTTAAACCTTTCAAAACAATAAGAATGATTAGAACATCTAAGCACAGTCCCAACATCTAGAGTCAATCATCATGAGCATCTAAGAGATGATACAGTCTAATACAAATCCTCTACTACAACAAGACTCGGAAGTAAAGTACAAATAATAGAATAGGAATAAGAAAGAGTAGTGCTGCGGACGCTGAACCGCTACCTCACAATATCCGAATAATGCTCCAAATGGGGTAGCTCAACTATCTCTCTGCCTCAGTACCTGAATTTGCACACAAGGTGCAGGGAGTAACGTGAGTACGCCAACTCTGTAAGTAACCAAAGTATCTAAAAACATGAGTGTAGTGACGAGAATTTATAAATCATGGAAATCCATATAATAAGTGACTTGGGAATAAGTAAATCAAGTCAGGAATTTACATTTCCGAGTATTTCATAAAACTCCAGTTTCCATTTACAAATCTCGTATAAAAACATTTATTCAACATTTATCATAAGAGGCTCAGTGTAAAGAAGAGTGAAAAACAGCAGTGTCATAAAATATAAGCCCCTCGGGCATAGTATCACTCACAAATAAACTTCTCGGGCAAGCCTCTCAGTCACTCATGACTCTACTCCCATAAGTCAATGCTCACACTCAGCCCTCTCTCTCATCAGGTACCATAAAACAACTGCTGAAGTGTGCAGCCCGATCCAATACATACATACATACATACATACATACATACATATATACATACATATATACATATATATATATATATATATATACATATATATATATTGCTACGACATGCATCCCGATCCATATAACATATGTTGTGGCATGCAACCCGATCCATATAATAGTTGACTGTGCTCACTGGGGGTGTACAGACTCCTGGAGGGGCTCCTTCAGCCCAAGCGCTATATTGCTGCGGCGTGCATACCGATCCAATATATAATGTATATTGTTGTGGCGTGCAACCCGATCCATATATACAATATATAACATATATATTGCTGCGACGTGCAACCCGATTCATAACTATCCTCACATACTCGGCGCTCGGCCTCATTCAGTCATCCTCACAAGCCACTCAGGCAATTAATCTCAACTCACGGGACTCAACCCGAAATACTAGCCACTCGGGCAATTCATCTCAACTCACGGGACTCAGCCCAAAATACTATCCACTCGGGCAATTCATCTCAACTCACGGGCTCAGCCCAAAATACTTCTCAGAGTTTCAAAGCAGTGTGATAATAGTGAAAATAACAACAAGTAGGAAACATGACTGAGTTCACAGATGTTCTATCAGGATAGTGGGAAAATAGTGTAAAAGTACCTCTGAGGGTCTAAATAGTCGCACAAGGCCCCAAACACGGAAAATACCCCTGAGGCTCTAAACAGGTCGGCACAAGGCCCAAAACATGGAATATACCCCTAAGGGTCTAAACAGGCCGGCACGAGGCCCCAAACATGGAAAATACCCCTGAGGGTCTAAACAGCTTGGCACGAGGCCCCAAACATTGCTCACAGCCCATAAACAAGTATAAACTTCTAAAAGAAAGGATGTCGTAAGGTTTCAAATCGAATACGCGGCTTAATAGTTGCTACGGGACGGACCCTGTCCCAATCCCTATCGGTGCACGCCCGCACGCTTGTCACCTAGCATGTGCGTCACCTCATTTACCAAAAGCAATATCAACTACCGGGGTGTCATACCCTCAGGTTTAGAGTTACAATCGTTACTTACCTCAAAACAGCCCAAAAGCTACTCCGCGATGCGCTTGCCCCTCGAATTGGCTCCCAAATGCTCCGAATCTAACCAAAATCAGATTAATATTATCAATATACGCTAACGGAACGAAATCCAATCGAAGGATATAAATTTTAACACAATCCTCGAAATTTGGCCAAATTTGAGCCCCTGGCCCACGTCTCGGAATTCAATAAATTTTACATCACTAGAATCCTCATCCTCCCACGATTCTACACATACAAAGAACACCACAATCGGACCACGATTGCCCATTCAAATCACCAAAAGAATTTTCCAAACTTCCTCCCCATTTCCCAACTTTTCTACTTTAAATTCCTCAAATTTCAAGCCTAATCCGTCACAAAGTAACATAGAAACGTGTTTTTAGTCCGGGAAACTTACCTCCACTGAAGGCCCTCGAATTCCTCCTTCAATTTGCTCTCAAACCAGCTCCACCCGCATGCACCAATGGAAGAAATGACCAAAATTTCGCGGAGGCACCTATTTATATTTTCTATCCAGTTAATCCGCACCTGCGGACAATTCCTCGCACCTACGGACCCGCACCTGCGGTCCCAGGTGCGCAACTGCGGTCCCAGGTGCGCACCTGCGAAATCCCACTAACAGTCCAAACTTTGCAGCTGCGAGACCTTTTCTGCAAGTGCGGCCCATTCTTCGCACCTGCGGATTACTCCTGCATGGCCTCTTTTCGCACTTGTGCAAGGACCTTCGCACATGCGGCATCGCACCTGCGGCTCCCCATCCGCAGGTGCGACCACACCAGTAAATTAACACCAGCAGCTATTTGCTGCAATTTCCTAAGTCCAAACCTCCGCTAACCATCTGAAATCAATCCCGAGCCCCTCGGGGACCCAACCAAGCATACCAACACACCCCGTAGCATCATTCAAACTTAGTCGAGCCTTCGAAACACCAAAAACAACGCAAAACACCAAAAATACATCAAATTCAAGCCTATGAACTTTGAAACTTCTAAATTTCGCCAATGATGCCGAAACCAACCAAACACATTCGATTGACCTGAAAATTTGCACACATATCTAAAATGGCATTACGAACTTGCTCCAACTTTCGGAATTCCATTCCGACCCCGATAGCCTATTTTCCCTTGCCGACCGAAAATCGCCAAAAACTAACTTTCCTCAATTCAAGCCTATTTCTACACCGTACATCAAAACCTCATTCCCAACACACTCCTTAGTCCCAAATCACTTAACAAAGATATATGAGCAATAAAATCCGAATTCCAAGGTCGTTTACCAATACGTCAAGTCCTAGTTGACTTTTTCAACCATTAAGCTACTTTAAGAGACTAAGTGTCTCAGTTCTCACCACGACCAATCCGAACCCGAACCAACCGACCCAACACAACATAAATAGGCTAAGAAACATATGATAAAGCAGAAACAGGGAATACGAGACTAATCTCATGGAACGACTGGTCGGGTCGTTACATCCTCTCCAGTTAAACATACGTTCGTCATCGAACGTGCCAAGAGTTGTTCTCCACCATCATCGAACTGCCGAGTAGCCTACTATGCACATACTCGGGGGGTGATCCCACGTCACCCTATCCCATATAGGTCCAATAGTACAACACAGTTGAAATTTCAAAATTTAACCTGACCCATAAACCTTAGAACCAAATTTCCACTTTTGAAGTAATATACAGGATAAAAATTCCACAACTATAAACTGAACAGGTTTGAACATGCTGGATCAAGCCATATACGCACCCCAGATGAAATCACATAATACACCGCATGACTCAAACACTCATAGCGATAACTCTTAACCCCAATAACTGCTCAAAGCAACTCAATACTGGTACATAACCTCTTATCAAGAAATGCCTCACTCTAACACTTTCATATACTGCCGATGATGAAAGAAACACGTAGAAACTAACAACCATTCGTCCGATTAGTTAGACATGAAGCTCCCCCTTCCCAAACAGGAAATATAGCAGATTTCTAAGTCGACTCCTGATATTTATCCTTCCAACTATGCTATAGACAATTTTGACAATATTCATCTAGGTCCAATGACCTCTTCTCATCCAACACGACCACTCTGATGACATGACACATAGGTAAAATTCAAAGCCATAACCTATGCAACTCGTGCACTCAATAGCAACATCCCAATGTAATCAAATTATATAAAAGATTAACACACAAGAGGACTATCCTGCCATTAACAATTACCAGCACAAAATCATGCTAAAATCCTGGCACACACCGCAAAAAACAATACACACGAATCCAATACCAAAGGTCATACCCCTACATAATCTCTACTACACTGCACGATCTCATCCAAACGCTGGTCTACATGAAATACTGCAAGCCACCTGGCTCAAAATCAATAACCATTCAAAATTCGACATCAAGTACTCAAAGTGCATTGCCATAACCACGGGGAAAACCGGACGATATCATGCCATACGAATCAGAAGGTACATAACTAACACGTCTCAATCCTGCAATACCCAATTATTTACCTTACTCAAACCTAGCTATAAAGCCCAAATAAACTCGTACTGTAAGTGCATATAACTAACAATCACCACGCCTCACAACACCGAAGGGTAGCTCATAGATCACCCCAGAACATAAATAAACTCCAAATGGTACATTCATCAACAATAGAAATTCAGAGTCAACAATTCCGACTCGGTGAAGAAACACACACTCATACGGCCTACCAATAACCCTGAATCATTTCTGGTCACCCACAATATATAGATAGCTTACCGGAAAGTTCACAATGGCTGAATCATGGTACATACTAACATCCGACTAGCTTTGCTCGCTTCTTCACAGTTCACTACCACAAACTAACCTGTTTACGAGAACTCTCAGGCTCGAAGTCCATGAAATGCACGAATTACTATATCTGATCTCAATTCCACCGCTCGAATACATAGCACAACCCTAATATTCGATCATTCAATAGAACCCATTTACCCAATAGAGTACATTATGACCTGTATCAAAGAATTTCCATTACTCGAGTCATTCCCAGACTCCACCTCTGCACGTCATAACTGATCCACCAATATACCTCGAACTGAAACCAATACAACACAAAATTGTGCAATCAACTTATCAGTAACAGACTCCCCCACTTGGCTCAAAGCCAACGATCAAGACAAAAAATGACTCACAATGCCCGCAATAACACAACCCATCTAACAGCTCAAGTCATATGCAAATCTCGCATTCACCATTGTAATAGTCATGCCAACTTCCATAAGCGATCTAAACTCAATTACAACATATATCATTTACTAGTAGAAGAGAACTTACTACCGAACAACATAAGGATCACACACCCCAGGACAACCCGCAGGAGATACCCCTGCCGGCTTAGCCTCAAAATGATATCTCTCTCTACACTTCCGAAGATCATAACTATCACGCAATCACTACACCCTTCTACATCTAAACACAAACAACGCCTACCCTCAAGGCATCACAATATGCAGTATAAGAACCTGAAGCTGATGGCAGAACTAGCACTTCAAAATTTTTGCATACAATCACTTATCCCTCAAGGTCTGAAGCACAACTCTCAAATGCTGCTCATGATCCTCCCGAGATTGGGAATACACCAAGATATCGTCAATAAACATGATGACGAAAAAATCTAGACAAGGCCGGAATACACAGTGCACCAAGTGCATAAAGGCTGCTGGGCCATTGGTCACCCCGAATGGTATAACCAGAAACTCATAATGACCATATCTAGTCCTGAAAGCAGTCTTCGGAACGTCTATCCCCGAATATTCAACTGATGATAGCCGAAACTCAAGTCAATCTTGTAAAAATACCCTGGCACTCTGCAACTGATCACACAAGTCATTTATACGAGGCAAGGGATACCGATTCTTCACTGTAACCCTGTTCAGCTGCCGCTAATCAATACACTTGCGCATAGAACCATCCTTCTTTTCACAAACAACACCGGTGCACCCCAAGGTGACACACTAGGCCGAATGAACCCCTTATCTAGGAGTTCCTGAAGCTGCTCCTTTAATTCCTTTAGCTCCGCTGGTGCCATACGATAAGGTGGAATAGAAATAGGCTGAGTGCCTGGCACCAGGTCAATACCAAAATCAATGTCACTGTCAGGTGGCATGCCTGGAAGGTCTGCAAGAAACACGTCCAAAAAGTCACGGACCATAGGAACCGAATCAATAGTGTGAGTCTCACCACTGTCATCCCTCACAAAAGCCAAATACGATAAACACCCCTTCTCAACCATACGGTGAGCCTTCAGGTAGGAAATCACCCTGCTAGGCACATAATCAGAAGAACCTCTTCACTCAACCCTCAGAAATCCTGGCATAGCTAAGGTCACAGTCTTAGCGTGACAATCAAGAACAACATGACATGGAGATAACCAATCCATGCCCAATATCACATCAAAATCAACCATGCTGAGTGACAGTAGGTCCACTCGGGTCTCCAAACCCCCAATAGATATCACACACGACCGATTCACACTGTCCACAATGATAGTATCGCCCACCGGAGTCGACACATGAACAGATGTAACTGAAGACTCACGGGGCATATCCAGAAAATGGGAAAAATGTGATGAAACATAGGAATATGCTACCCCTGGCTATGCGTATACGCCAGGATGCCATCAATGTATACAATAACAAATGAGTGCTTATACGGCTGGAATACACCGTTAATCAAATACACAAACTTTACTGGGGCAATGATTAGCCCAAAAGACATCACCGGGAACTCATAACTCAATAGAAAGATCCGCTTCGCTCCACAACCAAACAATATGAGAGGTCTTCCAATACACTCACAACTCGAAGCCATATACCAAATCGAGATAGAAATCAAACACTCAATAGTTCTTGCCACATTCCCAGCCACTCTTTTTGTCACAAATCGCAATCTGAACACATCTAACCGTCAAATCACACTCACCACATAGGCATCCAGCCACAAAGTCCCGTTAATAAGGACATGAACGGACATATAAGTCCCCAAATACATGTGCTCACGCAAAAAAGTCTCAGCACTCAGGCCACAAAATGAATCCGGCCTTAAGTCCTTCAGACTGGCCCATTACCAACATGCGAAAATCACATCTCATCCATGGAAGTCACAAGTCGTCGATGCACGGCTAATACCAAGCGCTCTCGGGCGCGTTCAAATACATAGAAGGAATTCAAGAGTTACACTCTTAGCTAAATAAAATGGATTCGCACGACAAGAATTCAAGAATGTGGTATTTTCCTAAGGGTTCTGCAGCCTCTCGAATATAAGTACAGACGTCTCCATACCGATCCGCAAGACTCAACTAAACCTGCTCTTGACTGTTGAGTCCTATGTAACCTAGCGCTCTGATACAAACTTGTCACGACCCCAAATCACAATTGGCAGTGATGGAGCCTATCGTGATACTAGGCTAGCCAATTCACTGAAAATAACATAATTATTTTTCCATTTAGTACATCAAATATCCGAATTTTCAAAATAATTCTGTTTCTTAAACCTTTAAAAAGAATAAGAATGATAAGAACATCTAAGCACAATCCCAACACGGAGTCAACCGTCATGAGCATCTAAGAGATGATACAGTCTAATACAAATCCTCTACTACAACAAGACTGGAAAGTAAAGTACAAATGATAGAATAAGAAGGAGAAAGAGTAGTGCTGCAGACGCCGAGCAGCTACCTCACACTCTCAAAAAAATGCTCCAAATGAGGCAGCTCAACTATCGCTCTGCCCCGATACCTGAATCTGCACAAAAGATGCAGGGAGTAACGTGAGTACGCCAACTCAGAAAGTATCCAAAGTATCTAAAAACATGAGTGTAGTGACGAGCATTTATAAATCCTGTAAATCCATATAATAAGTGACTGTGGGAATAAGTAAATCAAGTCATGAATTTGCATTTCCGAGTATTTCATATAACTCCAGTTTCCATTTACAAATCTCGTATAAAAACATTTATCCAACATCTATCATCAGAGGCTCAATGTAAAGAAGAGTGAAAAACAGTAGTTTCATAAAATATAAGCCGCTTGGGCACAATATCACTCACAAATAAGCCTCTCGGGAAAGCGTCTCAGTCACTCGTGACTCTACTCCCATAAGTCAATGCTCACACTCAACCTTCTCACTCATCAGGTACCATATAACAATTGTTGTGGTGTGCAGCTCGATCCAATATATATATATATATATATATATATATATATATATATATATATTGCCGCGGCGTGCAGCCCGATCCATATAACATACGCTGCGGCGTTCAGCCCAATCCATATAACATACGCTGCGGCGTGCAACCTGATCCATATAATAGTCTACTGCGCTCACTAGGGGTGTACAGACTCCTGGAGGGGCTCCTTCAGCCCAAGCGCTATATTGTTGTTGCGTGCAGCCCGATCTAATATATAATGTATATTGTTGCGGCGTGCAGTACAATCCATTTATATAATATATAACATATATATTGCTGCGACGTGCAGCCTGATCCATAACTATCCTCACATACTTGGCGCTCGACCTCACTCAGTCATCCTCACAAGCCACTCGGGCAATTAATCTCAACTCACGGGACTCAGCCCGAAATACTAGCCACTCGGGCAGTTCATCTCATCTCACGGGACTCAGCCCAAAATACTAGCCACTCGGGCAATTCATCTCAACTCACGGGGCTCAACCCAAAATATTTCTCAGAGTTTCAAAGTAGTGTGATAACAGTGAATATATCAACTAGTAGGAAATACGACTGAGTTCACAGATGTTCTATCAGGATAGTGGGAAAATAGTGTAAAAGTACCTCTGAGGGTCTAAATCGGTCGGCACAAGGTCCCAAACACGGAAAATACCCCTGAGGGTTTAAACAGGTCGGCACAAGGCCTCAAACATGGCAAATACCCCTAAGGGTCTAAACAGGTTGGCACAAGGCCCCAAACATGGAAAATACCCCTGAGGGTCTAAACAGGTAGGAACGAGGCCCCAAACATGGCTCACAACCCATAAACAAGTATAAACTTCTGAAAGAAAGGATGTCGTAAGGTTTCAAATCGAATACGCGGCTTAATAGTCGCTACGGGACGGATAATTTCACAATCCCTATCGGTGCACGCCCCCACGCTCGTAACCTATCATGTGCATCGCCTCATTTACAAAAAGCAATATCAACTACCGGGGTGTCATACACTCAGGTTTAGAGTTACAATCGTTACTTACCTCAAAACAACCCAAAAGCTACTCCGCGATGCGCTTGCCCCTCGAATTGGCTCCTTACTGATAGGGAAAGGATCGGGAGGTTTGTAGATGGTCTCATGTATCATTTTTGCATTTTGATGACCAGAGAGAGGGTGTTTGGAGACACATTTGAGCAGGTTGTTGACATAGCTCGGGACATTGATTCAGTTTGTAGGCAGGAGCGTGAGGAGAGGAAGGCCAAGAGGCCGGGATCAGGTAGCTTCAGTAGTGCCCCTTCTAGAGGGCAGTTTCAGCACAACAGAGGTCGTCCATTTAGACCTCCACAGCCAGTTCGCCCAGCTTACAGCGGTGTATCTCGGGGCAGGGTCCTCGCAGCTCTCATCAGGGCCGTTCATCTTTTAGTTATCTACCAGCTCAAAGCTCTGCCCGAGCACCATCTTATCAGGGTTCTTCTATGCATGGTTCGTCTGGTGATTATCATGGTGGCAGGGGTTCTCGTCAGTTTTCATCTCCAGCTCCAGGTGGTTGTTATGAGTGTGGAGAGTTCGGACATAAGTGGAGGCAGTGTCCCTGTCGTTCTGGTAGTCCATCTCAGTAGAGGGTTCAACCCTCGACTTCAGCCCCAGTCACTTCACCACCTACTTAGACAGCCAGGGGTGGTGGTCAAGCAGCAAGAGGCCGCTCTAGAGGGGGAGGTCGAGCAGGTGGAGGCCAGCCACATATTTATGCACTTTCGGCTAGGCCTGTTGCAATGGCCTCAGATGCGGTGATTACATGTACTATCTCAGTTTGTCACAGTGATGTTTTAGCTTTATTTGATTGTTGTTCCACGTACTCATATGTTTCATCTTATTTTGCACACTTTCTGAATATGCCCTGTGAGTCTTTAGTTACGTCTGTTCATGTTTCTACTCCGGTGGGCGATACTATTGTTGTGGACCATGTGTATCAGTCATGTCTTATATCTACTAGGGGTCTGGAGACCCGAGTGGACTTGATGTTACTTAGTATGGTTGATTTTGATGTAATTCTGGGCATGGATTGGTTATCACCATATCATGCTATCCTTGATTTGTCACGCTAAGACCGTGACCCTAGCTATGCCCGGAGTTCCGAAAGTTGAGTGAGAGGGTCTATAGAGCATATGCCTAGCAGAGTGATTTATTATTTGAAATCTCAGCGTATGGTTAAGAAAGGGTGCGAGTCTTATCTTGATTTTGTGAGGGATGTTAGTAGTGAGACTCCTTCTGTTGATTCTATTCCTGTAGTCCGTGATTTTCCGGACGTATTTCCTGCAGACCTGAAAGGCATGCCACCTGTCAGGGATATTGAATTTGTTATTGACTTGGTGCCAGATACTCAGCCTATCTCTATTCCACCTTACCGTATGGCACCAGCGGAGTTGAAAGAATTGAAAGAGTAGCTTTAGGAACTCTTAGATAAGGGGTTCATCCGGCCGAGTGTGTCACCTTGGGGTGCGCCGGTGTTGTTTGTGAAAAAGAAAGATGGCTCCATGTGTATGTGCATTGATTATAGACAGCTGAATAAGGTTACGGTGAAGAACCGGTATCCTTTGCCTCGTATTGATGACTTATTTGATCAGCTTCAGGGACCTAAGGTGTTCTCCAAGATTGACTTGAGGTCGGGGTATCAACAGCTGAAGATTCGGGATTCTCACATTCCGAAGACTTCTTTCAGGACCAGGTATGGTCATTATGAATTTCTGGTTATGTCATTTGGGCTGACCAATGCCCCAGCCGCGTTCATGCAATTGATGAACAATGTGTTTCAGCCTTACCTTGATTCGTTCGTCATTGTGTTCATTGATGACATCCTGGTTTATTCTCGTAGCCAGGAGGAACATGCTCAACACTTGAGGATTGTGTTGCAGAGGTTGAGGGGGGAGAAACTTTATGCAAAATTCCCCAAGTGTGAGTTTTGGCTTGGTTCTGTAGCTTTATTGGGGCACGTGGTGTCTAGTGAGGGTATTCAGGTTGATCTGAAGAAGATTGAGGCGGTGTAGAGTTGGCCCAGACCGTCCTCACCTATTGAGATTAGGAGTTTCCTTGGTCTGGCGGGATACTACCATCGCTTTGTGGAAGGATTCTCTTCTATTGCTTCACCATTGACCAGATTGATTCAGAAGGGTGCTCCATTCAGATGGTCCGATGAGTGTGAGGAGAGCTTTCAGAAGCTCAAGTCAGCATTGACCACAACTCTGGTATTGGTTTTGCCTACTTGTTCGGGTTCTTACATAGTCTATTGTGATACTTCTAGAGTTGGCTTAGGAGTGGTATAGATGCAGGACTGCAGAGTGATTGCATACGCGTCTAGACAGTTGAAGGTTCACGAGAAGAATTACCCAGTGCACGATCTTGAGTTAGCTGCCATTGTTCATGACTTAAAGATTTGGAGGCATTACTTGTATGGGGTACATTGTGAAATTTTCTTTGACCATCGTAGCTTGCAGTATCTGCTGAGGCAGAAGGATTTGAATTTGCGATAGAGGAGATGGTTGGAGCTTCTCAAGGATTATGATCTCACTATTTTGTATCATCCGGGGAAGGTCAATGTAGTGGCCGATGCCTTGAGTCGCAGGGCCGAGAGTTTAGGGATTCTAGAATACCTTTCAGCAGCAGAGCGACCTTTAACACTTGATGTTCAGGCTTTGGCGGGTCAGTTGGTGAGATTGGATTTGTCAGACCCTCACTTAGCTAGCATGGCTTCCCGGTCTTCTCTCTATGATCAGGTTAGAGCTCGACAGTATGATGATCCGCATTTGTTAGTACTTCAGGATAGGGTCCGTCGAGATGATGCCAGTGATGTAACTATTGGTGATGACGGTGTTATGAGGATGCAGGGCCACATTTGCGTGCCTAATGTGGATGGTATTCGAGAGTCGATATTTGCAAAGGCTCACAGCTCGCGGTATTCCATTCATCCGGGTGCAGCGAAGATGTATCAGGATTTGAGATAGCAGTATTGGTGGAGGCGGATGAAGAGAGATATTGTTGAGTATATAGCACGGTGTCTCAACTACCAGCAAGTCAAGTATGAGCACCAGAGACCAGGTGGACTACTTCATAGGTTAGATATTCCGGATTGGAAGTGGGAGCAGATTACTATGAACTTTTTTGTTGGGCTTCCACGGACTTCGAATGGTTTTGATGCTATTTGGGTCATTGTGGATAGATTGACCAAGTCCGCGCACTTCATTCCTGTTGGTACTTCTTATACTTCAGAGCGATTAACTGCTATTTACATTAAGGAGATTGTCCGATTGCCGTACAGAGATGTATGTGTACTGATGTAGAGTTGAGCACTGCATTTCATCCTCAGACCGACGGGCATTCGGAATGGACTATTCAGATTTTGGAGGATATGTTACGGGCTTGTGTGATTGATTTTGGTGGTTAATGGGATCAGTTTCTGCCACTAGCGGGGTTTGCATATAATAACAACTACCATTCCAGTATTCAGATGGCCCCGTATGAGGCATTATATGGTAGGAGGTGTAGATCTCCGATTGGTTGGTTCAAGCCTGGTAAGGCTAAGTTATTGGGCACAGATTTGATTCTGGATGCGTTGGAGAAAGTGAAGTTGATTCAGGAGCGGCTTCGCATGGCGCAGTCTAGGAAGAAGAGTTATGCAGACGGGAAGGTCCGGGATGTGTCTTTTATGGAAGGTGATAAGGTACTTCTGAAAGTATCACCCATGAAGGGTGTTATGAGGTTCAAAAAGAGAGGAAAGCTGAGCCCATGGTTTATTGGTCCTTTTTAGGTACTTCAGAAGGTTGGAGAGGTGGCTTATAGACTTGCCTTGCCACCCAGCCTATCGACTGTCATCCGGTATTTCATGTGCCGAGGGTCAGGAAGTATGTTGGTGACCCGTCTCATGTGTTAGACTTCAGAACAGTTCAGCTCGAGGGTGATATGTCATATGAGGTAGAGCCAGTAGTAATTCAGGATCGTTAGGTCAGAAAGTTGAGGTCTAAGAATATAGCTTCAGTGAAAGTATAGTGGAGAGGTCAACCAGTGGAGGAGGCTACTTGGGAGACCTAGCGAGAGATGCAAAGCAAATATCTTCACTTGTTTGAGACTCCAGGTACGTTTCTAGACCCGTTCGAGGACGAACATTTGTTTAAGAGGGGGAGAATGTAACGACCCGGTCGGTCATCACGTAAATTATGTATTATTATTTACTGTTATTGCCTCGTCATAGCTTGTTTAAACTGTTCTTGATGTGTTAGAGTTGGTAGGCTCGGAATCAGATATAATGAGAATTTAGTCACTTAGTCTTTAAAAATAGCCTTAGAGTTGGAAAAGTCATTTGAGAGTTGACTTATTGGTAAACGACCTCAGAATGCGAATTTTATGGCTCAGATAGCTTCGTTAGGTGATTTAAGACTTAGGAGTGTGTTCGGAATATTTTTGTGAGGACCGGTATAGAATTAGGCTTGAATGAACGAAAGTTAGTTTTTGGTAATTTCCGGTCGGCAGTGGAAATTAGGCTATCAGTGTCGGAATGGAATTCCGACAGTTGGAACAGGTTCGTAATGTCATTTTGGATATTTCTGCAAACTTTTAGGTCAATCGGAGTTGTTTTGGATAGTTTCGTCATCGTTGGTGGATTTTAGAAATTTCAAAGTTCGTAGTTTTGAATTTTGCGGGATTTTGGTGTTTTGATGTTATTTTTAGTGTTTCGGGAGTGCAACTAAGTTTGAATGATCATATATGATACGTTGGTATAATTGGTTGGGGTCCTGAGGCGCTCGAGATTGATTTCGGATGGTTAACGGCAAGTTCGGAGTGGAAATATGCAGCAAATCTGCTGCTGGTGCACCATTGCTAGTGTGGTCGCACCTGCGGAAGGAGGACCGCAGGCGTGAGGTCCGCAGGTGCGAAGACCTTGCGCAGGTGTGGATTTGGCTGTTCGTGAAGGGGTCGCATGTGCGGACGAGTGGTCGTATCTGCGGAAGCGCAGGTGCGAAGAAGCAACTGCAGGTGCGGAAATTGAGGGTTTAAGTCATATGCGCAGGTGCGCACCTGGGACCGCAGGTGCGCTAATAAGGCCGCAGGTGCGGAACCCTTGGGCAGAAAGTATAAATTAAAACCCTCCGTGACCATTAAACCTTTTAACACCATTTTTGAACGGGAAAAGAGCTTGGAGGCGATTTTGAAGAGGGAATATCAGTGTTCTTCATTGAGGTAAGTATTTTGGACCCTAAAACTCGATTATAGGTGATTATAGAACATAATATCAGTGTTTAATTCAAGAAAATCAGTAGAAAAAAATGGGGTTAGGGCTTGAGATTATGAGACCTTTAGGGATCAATTTTAGGGGTCAAACGAACTCCGATTTTAGCGTTCTTTATATGTACGGACTCGTGAGATGATAAAGAACATTTTGGTATAAATTTGTCAAGTTCCGAGACACTGGCCCGGGGGGTCGGGTTTTGGCTAATTTCGGGTTTTCAGCTAAAATTGGTATTTTTCAATTGGAATTCATTCCTTTAGCATAATTTGATGGTAAAAATCTGATCTTTATAGATTTGAAGCGCTCGGAAGTTGATTCGAGAGGCAAGCGGGTTGCAGAGTAGCTTTTCGGGCTAGTTTGAAGTAAGTAATGTATTTAAATCCTGTCCTGAGGGTATGAAACCCCGGACTATGCATCCTTTCATGGATTTTGGAACGCAAGGATTGGATATCTGGAAATATATTCCTTTTTAGGCAACTATTAGTTGCAAAATCGATTTTTTAGCCCATGCTTAATAGTATTGATATAATTTGGGCTGCAAGCCATGTTTGGGGCCTAGTGCCGATTTGTTTACCCCTTGTGGGCTGTTTTTACTATTTTTCTCACTTGATATGGTATGATTTTCACTTAGTCTTTTCTTGATAATTGTTTTGACACTCAGTGTATTTTGATATTATTTCTTGAAAAAAAAAAGAAACACTGTTTTGGGTCGAGAACCCGGTATAATGATGGCCCGAGTGGCATGTTGAGAGTGTCTGACTGAGTGAGGCTGCGGGCCAATATTGTGAGGATGTTATGATACGAGAGAGGCAGAGGGCCAATATTGTGAGTGATTTATGCCATGATGTGTCTAGCTGAGGGCCAATATTGCGAGTGATTTATGCCATGATGTCGCTTGTTATAACGCTTGGGCAGTAGGAGCCCCTCCGGAATCTGTACACCCCCAGCGAGCGTAGGTACCTACTGAGCGCGAGTGATGCCCGCAGGGCTGATACTGAGTGACTATGAGGTTTCCCGCTGGGTTAATACTGAGTGATGGTGAGGTGCTGAGGGAAATTGTTACGAGAAATGATTATGGCCGAGGGGCAGATTTATGATGATTTTAGTGAGTTTTTGACTGTGATTCACTTCGTTTTTCAAACTGATTTTACTGAGATATATTGAATTATACTTGTTTCAAAGGATTTCTGGAAATTTGTTTTCGAACTTATGTATTTGATGAATACTTTATGGTGACTTGGTGTTTTACTGTTTTTGTGAATTGGTGTATCTGTGCTGTGTGTTTCGAATTTCTCAGACTGTGATTTATTTCATTACTACTGAGTTGGCGTACTCATCATTACTCCCTATGCCTCTGTGCACAGATCCAGGTGCTGTTTTGGAGCAGTAGCTGTCTTCGTTCGTATTCAGCAACTTACAGGATTTCGAGGTAGCTCCAGCGTCCGCAGCTTCCCCATTTCCCTTCCTTTATTAGTATTAGTATTTATTTCATAGACATTGATTAAGACATTAGCATAGTTAGTTTGTTTTCATAGGTGCTCATGATCATTGACTCCAGTATTGGGAGAGTTGTTTAGAATGTTCGATTATTATTAGGGTGTAAAGACTTAAAGAAATAATTTTATGATTTGTTGTTGCTTGTTATTGATTTTTGAAGTATTATAATTGAAAGAATGAGTAATTAGGTGATGGTTGGCTAGCCTAGTTCCACGATAGGCATCATCACAGCCTGTTAGGATTTGGGGTCGTGACTAGGGTGCACCCGTTAAATCCCACTAACAGTCCAAACTTCGCACCTGCAAGTCCTTTTCCGCACCTGCGTCTTCGCAGATGCGGCTCTCCAGTAAATTAGCACCAGCAGCTATTTGCTGCAATTTCCTAAGTCCAAACCTTCGCTAACCATCCGAAATCAATCCTGAGCCCCTCGGGCCCCCAACCAATCATACCAACACACCCCATAGAATCATTCAAACTTAGTCGAGCCTTCGAAACACCAAAATCAACGCAAAAACACCAAAATTACATCAAATTCAAGCAGATGAACTTTGAAACTTCTAAGTTTCGCCAATGATGTCGAAACCAACCAAAACACATCCGATTGACATGAAAATTTGCACACATATCAAAATGACATTACGAACCTACTCCAACTGTCGAAATTCCATTCTGACCCCGATAGCCTATTTTCCTGTGCCGATCGGAAATCGCCAAAAACTAACTTTCACCAATTCAAGCCTAATTCTACACCGGACATCAAAAATTCATTCCGAACACAATCTTAAGTCTCAAATCACCTAACAAAGATATCTGAGCAATAAAATCCGCATTCCGAGGTCATTTACCAACAAGTCAACTACTAGTTGACTTTTTCAACTATTAAGCTACTTTAAGAGACTAAGTGTCTCAGTTCTCACCATGACCAATCCGAACCCGAACCAACCGACCCAACACAACATAAATAGGCTAAGAAATATATGATAAATAAGAATCGGGGGGAAACAAGTCTAATCTCATGGAACGACCCGCCGGGTCGTTACATCCTCCCCCACTTAAACATACGTTCGTCCTCGAACGTGCCAAGAGTTGTTCTCCAACACCATTGAACTGACACGAAGCCTAGCATGCACATACTCGGTGGTGATCCCACGTCACCCTATCCCATACAGGTCCAATAGCACAACACAGTTGAAATTTCGAAATCCAACATGACCCATAAACCTTAGAACCAAATTTCCACTTCTGAAGTAATATACAGGATCAAAATTCCACAACTATAAACTGAATAGGTCTGAACATGCTGGATCAAGCCATATACGCACCCCAGATGAAATCACATAATACACCGCATGACTCAAACACTCATAGAGATAACTCTTAACAACAATAACTGCTCAGAACAACTCAATACCGGTACATAACCTCTTATCAAGTAATGCCTCGCTCTAAAACTTTCATATACTGCCAATGATGAAAGAAACACGTGGAAACTAACAACCATTCGTCCGATTAGTCAGACATGAAGGTCCCCTTTCCCAAACAGGAAATATAGCAGATTTCTAAGCCGACTCCCGATATTTATCCTTCCAACTATGTTGTAGACAATTCTGACTATATTTATTCTAGGTCCAATGACCTATTCTCATCCAACACGACCACTCTGATCACAGGACACATCGTTAAAATTCGAAGCCATAACTTGTGCAACTCGTGCACTCAATAGCAACATCCGAATGTAATCAAATTATATAAAAGATTCACACACAAGAGGACTATCATGCGATTAACAATTATCACCACAACATCATGCTAAAAGCCTGGCAGACACCGCAAAAATCAATACACACGAATCCAATACCAAAGGTCATACCCCTACATAATCTCTGTTACACTGCGCGATCTCATCCAAACGCTGGTTCACATGAAATACTGAAAGCCACCTGACTCAAAATCAATAACCAATCGAAATTCGACATCAAGTACTCAAAGTGCATTGCCATAACCACGGGGAAAACCGGATGATACCATGCCACCCGAATCAGAAGGTACATAACCAACATGTCTCAATCCCGCAATACCCAATTACTTACCTTACTCAAACCTAGCTATAAAGCCCAAATAAACTCGTACCGTAAGTGCATATAACTAACAATCACCACGCCTCGCAACACTGAAGGGTAGCTCATAGATCCCCCCAGAACATGAATAAACTCAATCACAATCAAATGGTACATTCCTCAACAATAGAAATTCGGAGTTAGCAATTCTGACTCGGTGCAGAACACACACTTATACGGCCTACCAATAATCCTGAATCAATTCTGGTCACCCACAACAGATAGATAACTTACCGAAAATTTCACAATGACTGAATCATGGTACATACTAACATCTGACTAGCTTTGCTCGCATTTTCACAGTTCAGTACCACAGAATAACCTTTTTATGAGAACTCTCAGGCTCGAAGTCCATGAAGCGTACAAATTACTATATCTGATCTCAATTCCACCGATCGAATACATATCACAACCCTAATATTCGATCATTCAATAGAACCCATTTACCCAATAGAGTACATTATGACCTGGATCGAAGAATTTCCTTTGCTCGAGTCATTCCCAGACTCCACCTCTGCACGTCATAACTTATCCACCAATATACCTCGAACTGAAACCAATACAACACAAAATCGTGCAATCAACTTATCATTAACAGACTCCCCCACTTGGCTCAAATCCAACGATTAAGACAAACAATAACTCACAATGCTCGCAGTAACACAACCCGTCTAACAGCTCAAGTCATCTGCAAATCTCGCATTCACCATTGTAATAGTCATGCCAACTTCCACAAGTGATCTAGACTCAATCACAACATATATCATTTACTGGTAGAAGAGAACTTACTACCGAACAACATAAGGATCACACACCCCAGGATAACCCGCAGGAGATACCCTTGTCGGCTTAGCCTCAAACTGATATCTCTCTCTACACTTCCGAAGATCATAACTATCAGGCAATCACTACACCCTCGAGGCATCACAATATGTTGTATAAGAACCTGAAGCTGATAGCAGAACTAACACTTCAAAGATTTTGCATACAATCTCTTCTCCCTCAAGGTCTGAAGCACAACTCTCAAATGTTGCTCATGATCCTCCCGAGATTGGGAATACACCAAGATATCGTCAATAAACACGATGATGAAAAAATCCAGATAAGGCCGGAATACACGGTGCATCAAGTGCATAAAGACTGCTGGGGCATTGTTCAGCCCGAATGGTATAACCAGAAACTCATAATGACCATATCTAGTCCTGAAAGAGGTCTTCGAAAGGTCTGGCCCCCGAATCTTCAACTGATGATAGTCGGAACGCAATTCAATCTTGGAAACATACCCTGGTAACCTGCAACTGATCACACAAGTCATCTATACGAGCAAGGGATATCGATTCTTCACCGTAACCCTATTCAGCTGTCGCTAATCAATACACATGCGCATAGAACCATCCTTCTTCTTCACAAACAACACCAGTGCACCCCTAGGTGACACACTAGGCTGAATGAACCCCTTATCTAGGAGTTCCTGAAGCTGCTCCTTTAATTCCTTTAGCTCCGCTGGTGCCATACGATAAGGTGGAATAGAAATAGGCTGAGTGCCAGGCACCAGGTCAATACTAAAATCATGTTTCTGTCAGGTGGCATGCGTAGCAGATCTGCGGGAAACACGTCCGGAAAGTCACAGACCACAGGAACCAAATCAATAGTGGGAGTCTCACCACTGACATCCCTCAAAAAAACCAAATACGATAAACACCCCTTCTCAACCATACACTGAGCCTTCAGGTAGAAAATCACCTTGCTAGGCACATACTCAAAAGAACCTCTCGACTCAACCCTAAAAAATCCTGGCATAGCTAAGGTCACGGTCTTAGCGTGACAATCAAGAACATCATGACACGGATATAACAAATCCATGCCCAATATCACATCAAAATCGACCATGCTGAGTGACAGTAGGTCCACTCGGGTCTCCAAAACCCCAATAAATATCACACACAACCGATACACACGGTCCACAATGATAGTATCGCCCACCGGAGTCGACACATGAACAGATGTAACTGAAGACTCACGGGGCATATCCAAAAAATGGGCAAAATGTGATGAAACATAGGAATATGCTACCCCTGGCTATGCGTATACGCAAGGATGCCATCAATGAATACAATAACAAATGAGTGCTGACACGACTGGAATACACCGTTAATCATATACACGAACTCTACTGGGGCAATGATTAGCCCAAAAGACATCACCAGGAACTCATAACTCAACAGAAAGATCCGCTTTGCTCCACAACCAAACAATATGAGAGGTCTTCCAATACACTCACAACTCGAAGCCATCTACCAAATCGAGACAGAAATCAAACACTCAATAGTTCTTGCCACATTCCCAGCCACTCCTTTTGTCACAAAGCATAGTCTGAACACATCTAACCTTCAAATCACACTCACCACATAGGCATCCGGCCACAAAGTCCTGTCAATAAGGACATCAACGGACATATAAGTCCCCAAATACATGTGCTCACACAACGAAGTCTCAGCACTCAAGCCACAGAATGAATTCGGCCTCAAGTCCTCAAGACTGGCCCATTACCAACATGCCAAAATCACATCTCATCCATGGAAGTCACAAGTCGTCGATGCACGGCTGATACCAAGCGCTCTCGGGCGCATTCAAATACTGGAAGGAATTCAAGAGTTACGCTCTTGGCTGAATAAAATGGATTCACACGACAAGAATTCAAGAATGTGGTATTTTCCTAAGGGTTCTGCAGCCTCTCGAAGATAAGTACAGACGTCTCCTTACCGATCCGCAAGACTCTACTAAACCTGCTCATGACTGTTGAGTCCTATGTAACCTAGCGCTCTGATACCAACTTGTCACGACCCCATATCACAACTGGTCCTGATGGAGCCTATCGTGATACTAGGCTAGCCAATTCACTGAAATTAACATAATTATTTTTCCATTTAATACATCAAATATATGAATTTTCAAAATAATTCTGTTTATTACACCTTTCAAACAATAAGAATGATTAGAACATCTAAGCACAGTCCCAACATCCGGAGTCAACCATCATTAGCATCTAAGAGATGATACATTCTAATACAAATCCTCTACTACAACAAGACTGGGAAGTAAAGTACAAATGATAGAATAGGAAGGAGAAAGAGTAGTGCTGCGGACGCCGAGCAGCTACCTCACTATCTCCGAACAATGCTCCAAATGGGGTAGCTCAACTATCGCTCTGCCCCGGTACCTGAATCTGCACACAAGGTGCAGGGACTAACGTGATTACGCCAACTCAGTAAGTAACCAAAGTATCTAAAAACATGAGTGTAGTGACAAGCATTTATAAATCATGTAAATCCATATAATAAGTGACTTGGGAATAAGTAAATCAATGCCTCTCAGTCACTCGTGACTCTACTCCCATAAGTCAATGCTCACACTCAACCCTCTCACTCATCAGGTACCATATAACAACTGTTGCGGCGTGCAACCCGATCAAATATATATATATATATATATATATATATATATATATATATATATATATATATATATATTGCTATCACGTGCAGCCCGATCCATATAACATACGTTGCGGCGTGCAGCCCGATCCATATAATAGTCCACTGTGCTCACTGGGGCTGTACAGACTCCTGGAGGGGCTCCTTCAGCCCAAGCTCTATATTGTTGCGTCGTGCAACACGATCACATATATAATGTATATTGCTGCGTCGTGCAGCCCGATCCATATATATAATATATAACATATATATTGCTGCAGCGTGCAGCCCGATCCATAACTATCCTCACATACTCGGCGCTCACCCTCAATCAGTCATCCTCACAAGCCACTCGGACAGATAATCTCAACTCACGGGACTCAGCCCGAAATACTAGCCACTCGGGCAAATCATCTCAACTCACGGGACTCAGCCCAAAATACTAGCCACTCGGACAATTCATCTCAACTCACGGGGCTCAGCCCAAAATACTTCTCAGAGTTTCAAAGCAGTGTGATAATATTGAAAATAACAAGTAGGAAACATGATTGAGTTCACAGATGTTCTATCAGGATAGTTGGAAAATAGTGTAAAAGTACCTCTGAGGGTCTAAACCGGTCGGCACAAGGTCCCAAACATGGAAAATACTCATGAGGGTCAAAACAGGTCGGCACAAGGCCCCAAACATGGAAAATACCCCTGAGGGTCTAAACAGGTCGGCACAAGGCCCCAAACATGGAAAATACCCCTGAGGGTCTAAACAGGTCGGCACAAGGCCCCGAACATGGAAAATACCCCTAATGTCTAAACAGGTCGACACGAGGCCCCAAACATGGAAAATACTCCTGAGGGTCTAAACAGGTCGGCACAAGGCCCCAAACATGCTCTGAGCCCATAAACAAGTATAAACTTCTGAAAGACAGGATGTCATAAGGTTTCAAATTGAATATGCGGCTTAATAGTCGCAATGGGATGGACCAAGTCACAATCCCTATCGGTGCACGCCCCCACGCTCGTCACCTAGCATGTGTGTCACCTCATTTACCAAAAGCAATATCAATTACCAGGGTGTCATACCCTAAGTTTTAGATTTACAATCGTTACTTACCTCAAAACAGACCAAAAGCTACTCCTCGATGCGCTTGCCCCTCGAATTGGCTCCCAAATGCTCCGAATCTAACCAAAATCAGATTAACATCATCAATATACGCTAACGGAACAAAACTCAATCGAAAGATATAAATTTTAACACAATCCTCGAAATTTGGCCAAATTCGAGCCCCGAGCCCACGTCTCGAAATTCAATAAAGTTTACATCACTAGAATCCCCATCCTCCCACGATTCTACACATACCAAGAACACCATAATCAGACCACGATTTCCCACTCAAATCACCAAAAGAAGTTTCCAAACTTCCTCCCATTTTCCCAACTTTTCTACTTTAAATTCCTCAAATTTCAAGCCTAATCCGTCACAAAGTAACATAGAAGCGAGTTTTTAATCCGGGAAACTTACCTCCACTGAAGGCTCTCGAATTCCTCCTTCAATTTTCTCTCAAACCAGCTCAACCCGCATGCAACAATGGAAGAAATGACCAAAATTTTGCGGAGGCACCTATTAATTTTTTTGTCCAGTTAATTCGCACTTGCGGACAATTCTTCGCACCTGCGGACCCGCACCTGCAGACCCGCACATGCAGTCCCAGGTGCGCACCTGCGAAATCTCACGAACAGTCCAAACTTCGCACCTGCGACTTCGCATGTGCGGCCCATGCTTTGCACCTGCGGATTCCTCCTGCCTGGCCTCTGTTCGCACCTGCGCAAAGAAATTCGCACCTGCGACATCGCACCTGTGGCTCCCCATCCGCAGGTGCAGCCACACCAGTAAATTAACACCAGCAGCTATTTGCTGCAATTTCCTAAGTCCAAACCTCCGCTAACCATCCGAAATCAATCTCGATCCCCTCGGGGCCCCAACCAAAGATACCAACACACCCCATAGCATCATTCAAACTTAGTCGAGCCTTCGAAACACCAGAAACAATGTAATAACACCTAAATTACATCAAATTAAAGCCTATGAACTTTGAAACTTCTAAATTTCTCCAATGATGCCGAAACCAACCAAAACACATCTGATTGACCTGAAAATTTGCACATATATCCAAAATGACATTACGAACCTGCTCCAACTGTCGGAAATTCCATTGTGACCCCGATAGCCTATTTTCCCCTGCCGACCGAAAATCATCAAAAACTAACTTTCGCCAATTCAAGCCTATTTCTACATCGGACATCGAAACTTCATTCCGAACAAACTCCTAAGTCCCAAATCTCTTAACAAAGCTATCCGAGCCATAAAATCTGCATTCCAAGGTCATTTACCAATAAATCAATTCCCAGTTGAGCTTTTCAACTATTAAGCTACTTTAACAGACTAAGTGTCTCAGTTCTCACCACGACCACTCCGAACCCGAACCAACCGACCCAATATAACATAAATAGGCTAAGCAACATATGATAAAGCAGAAACGGGGGAAACGAGGCTAATCTCATGGAACGACCGGCCGGGTCGTTACAATTGCTGCTCATTATGATTATGAGATTTGGCAAATAGATGTCAAGACAGTTTTTCTTAATGGAAGTCTTGATGAGTGCATCTATATAATACAACCATCGGTTTTGTGGAAAGTGGCGAGGAACACATGTTGTATAAGCTTAAAAGGTCTATTTATGGACTGAAACAGGCATCTAGGGCATGTAACGCTTGTTTCGACAAGGCGATTAAAACTTTTGGTTTTTATCAGTGTCTTAACGAGTTTTGTGTATACAAAAAGTGGGATGGGGACAAAGTGGCATTTTTAATCTTATATGTAGATGACATATTACTCATAGGAAATAATGTGGGCATGTTGGGTCCAGTTATACAGTGGTTGTCCACACATTTTGATATGAGAGATTTAGGAGAAGTGGCTCATATTCTTGGGATCAAACTCTTGCGAGATCGCAAGAAAAGGATATTAGGCTTATCCCAGGCTCTTTATATTGATACAATACTCTCCGGGTTTAGCATGCATGCCCCACTACAAGAAATCAACCTTATTGTGGCGACTAACGTCGCTACAAAATCCCTAGTAGTCGCTACTAAAAGGTATCAGTGGAGAATTTTGTATTTCCACAAGTACACCGTAACTGAAGGTTTTTTGTGGCGACATTTCAAGTCGTCACTAAAAGAACATATTTTGTGGCGACAGAATTGCCACAAAAGGTTGGAAAAAATGCTACAAAAATTTGTTCCAAACAAGCAAATATTAGACGAGTCGCCACTATATCTTCACCTTTAGCAGCGACTAGCATCGCCACAAAAAAAATTTATGTTCAGTGACAAGATTATGTCGCCACTATATATTCACCTTTAGCAGCGACTAGCATCGCCACAAAAAATATTTATGTTCAGTGGCAAGATATGTCGCCTCTATAAATGTCTTTTAGTAGCGACTAAAGTTTCCACAAACAGTTAACCAATAAAGACACAATGTTTTCTATAGCAACTAAAGTCGTTGCAAAAACAAATAGACCTACAATAATAACTTTTATATCGCAACAATTACTAATTTTTTGACAAAACTATGTCGTCACTAAAACTTATTTTCTCATCAATTATAACGACCAAAATTATATACCATTTCCATGCCAGTAGGAACCTAATTCTCAAAAATTTCATATAGAATATTCATATCAATTGACTATCAATATTAAAGCAACCAATAATATTTGACAAACACCAAAAGTATTTCTCAAGCCGAATATTATAAATATTATCATTACTAAAAAGTCAATTACATATATACTACCCGACACTTCATTGTGTATTGTAATTGTACGCATATACATATCCCAAAAAGACAAAATATTAAGTGCCTTGTAATTGCTCCTTGCTCGACACCATCCTTGAACGATACCATTGTTTAAGTGCCTTGTCCCTGGGAGACAAAAGTAATATATATATATAAGGAACATAATGAGATTTTTTATATCCAACTACTATCAAGATTCTAAAAAATTTCAATCTATGTCAAATTCTAAGTGTCTATATTCACTAATGAGTAATGACACAGTGCCAAAAACTAGAGACTTCAAATCACAGCATATGTTGGATGAAACAATCCTATGAAAATAGTACAAAAGGCCAAAGCAATCATCTTTCCATTGAACAGCTAAGTGCGAGACCCAGATGAAGACTGGAAATAGAATCACTATTCTCATCCAACTTACAGAAACATAATCTAATTTCCTCGCATATCATTCCATGAGCTGCAACACAAACTGCTGAACTCAAACATCAAATATGACGAAAAACAACCTAAATTAAGTCACACCAACAAGTGCATCACCAGATTAAAAGCAAAAGAAACCAATTCGCATATTGCATAACAAATGCACACAAATTGCATATATTTAATCTAATGAATAGTCATGTAAACAGAATTAAAGAATTATCAACCAACTTAAATTTGAAATGACAGAATTGTATGATAAAGAAAGAAGAAAACACAAAGTACAAGGTATCAATTAAAAGGCTTATAATTGCAATATTTAAGATTATGTCAAGTCTTAAACTGCTTAGCCAAATCATAAGCTAAAGCTAACATAACAGAAGGTTCAATCCTTTCAAGAGCTCTCTATCTATCTATCTATCTATCGATCTATCTATCTATCTATCGATCTATCTATCTATCTATC
>MDKI01056842.1:0-12907 GCA_005239505.1 Nicotiana paniculata
ATAATTCATAGTAAATATACACAATGTATGTTTGGAGTATTAATATTATAATTTAAAATATACCATATATATATATATATATATATATATATATATATTATGAATAGAAGAATTAAAAATTGTGTAGTGAGTTGAATTTTTTTTTTTTTGTGTGTGTGTAGGGGGGGGGTTGTCAAACAAAAATTATAAACTAGTAAAACAACAACAACAACAACAACAACAACAATAATAATAATAATAATAATAATAATATTAAACTATGATAATCGTAATAACAATAACAACAATAACAATCAATAATAAAAAATAATGATACCGAATAGGTCTATTTTTGGATAAAAATAATAAAATAATTATTTTTACATTATTAGTAATATTAGAAGTTCAAACAAATAATTTGGAAGAAAAGAGAGACAAAATTGAATGTCGGCGATACAAAATTATATTAGTTTTTATTTAAATGCACATTCAGGAAGTATGTGAATCATCAAAGTCTTTTGCCGCAGTTACATACTCATAAAGTGAAGACATAAGATTACAATATTTAAAACTGCAATTAGGAAGATAACTTATTTAAACAGCTTAAGGTTGGGCCGATCATTGATACCCCTATTTGTTGAACTTAGTTACATTTTAACTCAATTCATTTAAAATTAAGTTAATTTTTAGCCTAAATTGATCCATAAATAAATTTATTAAAATATTTAAGAATAATTTCTTTTTGTTTGATATGTTATATATGATCATAACAAAAGAAAAAAAAAGGTCTTATGTCATACTTAAACAATTCGTAAGAAAACATCACGTGAATTTTGGTAAGAGTTGGGCGGATTGGGTATGACTTAAACATTAGTCCATCTTGACCCAGTTCATCTCATCTCATCTCAAGTAACTTTTGGGCGGGTCATTGGCCTGCCCATTTGTAACGACCCGGTCCGTCGTTACGTAGAACCTGCATTATAATTGCGTTATTGACTTGTCATAGGTTGGTTATTCTGGTATTGAGGTGTTAGAGTCGATAGGCTTGAAATCGAATGGTTGTAGTGAGAGTTCAGTCATTTAGCCTTTAAAGATAGCCTTATAATGGGAAAAGTCAACTGAGAGTTGACTTATTGGGAAATGACCTCGGAATGCGGATTTTATGGCTCAGATAGCTTCGTTTAGGTGATTTGGGTCTTAGGAGTGTGTTTGGAATATTTTTGTGATGTCCGGTGTAGAATTAGGCTTGAATTGACGAAAGTTAGTTTTTGGTGATTTCCGGTTGGCAGTGAAAAATAGGCTATCGAGGTCGGAATGGAATTCCGACAGTTGGAACAGGTTCGTAATGTCATTTTGGATATGTCTGCAAAATTTCAGGTCAATCGGAGTTGTTTTAGGTAGTTTCAGCATCGTTGATGGAATTTAGAAAATTCAAAGTTCATAGGCTTGAATTCGATGTGTTTTTGGGGTTTTTATGTAGTGTTTGATGTTTTGAAGGCTCGACTAAGTTTGAATGATTATATATGATGCGTTGGTATGTTTGGTTGGGGTCCCGAGGGGCTCGGGATGGTTTTGGGTAGTTAACGGGGAGTTTGGAATGGTTTTGATATTGCTAATGTTGCTGTTACTGGTGTTTTCGCACCTGCGAATGGGGAGCCGCAGGTGCAGTTCCGCAAGAGCGGACATGGCACCGCAGGTGCGGAAGTTTGAGTGAGAAGAGTCCGCAGGTGCGAGTTAATTGCCGCACCTACGAGGCCGCAGGTGCGGGAGGTCGATCGCAGGTGCAAAGGTTGAGGTCCTTGGGATTTTCCGCAGGTGTGCACCTGGGATCCGCAGGTGCGGTTCCCCAGGTGCGAGTAAGTGGTCGCAGGTGCGGAACCACTAGGCAGAAAGTATAAAAGCGTGCCTTCGCGAATTTTAGCCATCTTTCTCAATATTTCATCCAGGTTTGAAGCTTTTGAAGGGTTTTTAAGAGAGGATTCGATAGTTCTTTATTGAGGTAAGGTTTTTGGACTCTAAACTCGTTTATATGTGATTAAAGGTCGGATTTATGGTGGAAAATTAGGGAAAAATCGGTGCAAATTGGTTTATTAGGGCTTGGGATTAAGAGGCTTTAAAATGGGGATTTGAGTAGTCATTTGGACTCCGAATTCAGTGTTCTTGGTATGTATAGAATTGTGCGAGGACGAGGTTTCTTTTGGTGTAAATTTTATTGAGTTCCGAGACGTGGGCTCGGGGGTCGGGTTTGACCAATTTCGGTATTTTTGATACATTTCGATTGGGATTAGTTCCTTAGCATATTATAATGATATACATCTGATTGTTGGTAGATTTGGAGCACTCGGAGGCCGAATTTAGCGGCAAGGGCACTGTAGAGTAGTATATTAGCCGGTTTTGAGGTAAGTAACGCTTCCAAACTTGGAACTGGGGGTTCGAAACCCCAATCTATTTGATATTTGATGTTAATTAAGGTGACGCACTTGCCAAGTGACGGGCATATGGGCGTACATCGAATATTTGTAGCCTGGCTCATCCCATGGCACTGTCTAATGGTTACCTCAGGTTGATATTTGTACTGTGAAGGTGGCATTTACCTTGAACGCAATAGAAACCATGCTAAGTATAAATGTTAAGGCTTCACGCCGATATGTTCAGACCGGAACGGTCGATTATTGTTGTCTCTATTTATGATTATTGTTTTCATGTACTCAGTCCTGTTATAGTATATGTTTCATGCCTCAGTCTCGTAAGTTGCTAGTTTATTTTATATTATCACTGGTTTGGGCTGATTTTCATATGTTAGAGCATTGTGGGTGAGACTGGAAGGTACTGACTGAGTGAGGCTTGAAGCCTGGTTTTGAGATAGCGATGAGGTCGGACTGCACACCGCAGCGACTGTGGAATCATGCCTTCGTTGGCTTAATATAGTGCTTGGGCTTATAGGAGCCCCTCCGGAGTCTTTACACCCCAGTGAGCGCACAACTATTGAGGGATGGATCTTCCCTGGACATGGATCTTTTCCGAGTCTTATGTTCGAGAGATGGATCTTCTCCGTGGGGCTGGATCGACCTTTTCCCTCAGTACTAGGTGACTGTGTCACTTGTGTTTATGTAATATCCGGGATGGACTTTTCCTGGGACGGAAGGCCGTATTCTAGTACTGAGTGGACCACCTTATGAGAGTTTGATTACTGAGTACACATCATTCTTGATTCTATATGAATTCATGCTAGTATGCAAGGCTACAGATACAAATTGATGCATCTTGCTTATTTTCTGATATATTACTGTCATGTCCAAGTTATATACTGTTGTTCAAATTATCAAAGGTTTAGTCCACCACTACCCCTCAGCCCGTAGTTTGGTTTCGTTACTACTGAGTTGATGTAATCACGTTACCCCCTGCACCTTGTGTGTAGATCCAGGTACAATGGGATTCAACTCTGGTCAGTGAGTAGCAGCAGTTTTCATCAGAGTTGACGAGGTAGCAGCTGGCGACCGTGATCTCGTCTTCTCTTCCTTTTCTACCTGTCGTATTTATTTTCAGACTATGTTGGTCATATTTTTTTGGTTGTATTAAGTACTAGCAGCTCATGACTGTGTGACACTGGATCCGGGGTTTGTAGGATTTGGGTTTTGATTTTCATAAAATGGTTTCCAAATTTTGATTTATTATTATCCACAGACTTGTTAAGAAAGATATTTTATTGGTAATTGCATTTAGCTTAGATAAAATAGGTGACTTGTCTGGTTCCACGACAGACGCCATCACGACTCCGGAATTGGGTCGTGACACCATTTATGTAGAAATGGCACTAGATAGCCACTCTAAAGGGCTGCTATTTAAAAGTTAGTCAATGCATCATGAATTTCAGTTTTTCGGTTCAATCTTCCAGGACAAAAATGTCTTGAATTGTCCTGAAGTTAAGATTTTCAGTTTAAAATTTCAGGACAAAATAACTACTGGCTAATCTTTAATTCCCCCTTTCCATTTTAACCGGCCCAAAATCAGTCCAACTCGCCCATTTGAATCCCCTAATTTTATTAAAAGTAGAGAAATTTAGGGCATTCTCTCTTCCTCCCGTAACCTATTTATGTCAAAATTTTAACCAGTTACCTTTCGTATGGATTTCTTAGCTTTTTGGTTTATTAATAAAACTTGCTACCTCTTTGTAATTTTTTCATTTAAAAAGGAAAAGGCTCAATTTTTCTATTTAAATATTCATAATATGATTTATTTATCGTTCAGATTCACTGTTTACTTTTTCTAGCTGGTATATATAGATTATACATCGATTATATATGGTATACCCATATAATACATGAATTATAAATCTATTATATATCTGCCGACTATTTTCAATTTAAGCGATTAATTGGACAGGGTGGACAACTATTTGAGTTAACCCTTCAATTAAAAACTTTAAACGCTCATATTTTTTCGCTGAGATGTGTTCCAATTTGGTCAAAAGTTTTTCCCAATGATTTCTTAAATCAGTATCTTAATAATTAATTTTTCTTTATAAGAGGTATAAAGAGTAATGTGTTAAATAGCTTTCCTATGCCAACATGAGCATCTCATTTTACAAAGAGTAATATGTCAAAATGTTATAAATAAAATTTTATTTTAGGTGAATGTCTATATTTTAAAGAGATCTTAGGAATTTTACTTGGTGGATAAGTCACTCTTTCCCTATAAATAGAGGGGTCTCATTCCATTGTAATTCATCCCAAAATTCAATAAGAACTCACTCTCTCTCTTTCTCTGCAGTATTGTTCTTCTTCTTCTATTGTTTTATAACTAAACCATTGCTTATGAGAACGAAGTTATCTATATCACTTTGAAATACGTTATATACGAAAGTATATTACATTCTCCCCTCACAAGTGGTTAAGGGTTAGGAACCAAATAAATCCATCTTATTATTATTGATGTGCGGTGTATATTTTGATTAACACCATAACGCACAAAGATGGATTCCCAAAATTGAGGAAGAAAATTAGTTTTTCTAACATAAGGGGGAGACAAGATAAACAATTGAGAAAAAATTACGTGTCATGAATTATCATTTCTAAATCTAGATCCTCGAATAAGATAATATGAACTTGAAGTTCATAAAAAGATAAATCATCTGCAATATATTGCAAAGCATGCCGGATGCATTTGCTGACACAAATAAAGTAACTATATTCTCATTGCAAATACTCCTAATAGAGTAAGTCCTAGAAGAACAAGGTCTATGGTACGCTTAAAGCATATAGAAAAATCGGTTTTAAATTGTCACGACCCCAAATCTAAACTAGTCGTGATGACGCCTATCGTGGGACTAGGCCAGCCAAATTAAAACTCAAAACGCAAAGAATCTTTTATTTATATCATTATTAAACGGATAATCCATAAAGGTTTCATTTAATCATTTTTAAACAGATACAGCTACACCGAAGTTAAATACAACCCCCAAGATCCCGGAGTCACTGGTCATGGCCATCTACAGAAAATACACAGCTCTGGAAGATAAACTCTATAATAGTAAGCAGGAGAGAGAGCAGGGCTGCCGACGCGTGCATCTACCTCGCAAAATCTCCGAGAAATATCTGGAACATATACACAGCTCACTTTGCCCTAGCACCTGGATCTGCACACAAGGTGCAGGGAGTAATGTGAGTACGCCAATTCAGTAGTAATGAAAATAAATCAGGTCTAAGAAGTAAGAAACACATAAAGTCAAATCATCATTTCACAATAAGCACAGTCTTTCTTTTCAACAGTGAATACATTAAATCATCACGCTTAAAAAGCCACTTTCAGTAAATCCTTTGAAAAGTGTAATTTCCAACAGTTTCAGAAAAATGTCCAAGAAGTTTAGTGTAAAAATGAAGTAAATCATAAGTAGCCACCCGGGAAAAACATGAATAAGAAACTGCCCCTCGGGCGTAACATCACTCCGAATCATCCCCTTGGGCATACCTCACAGTCACTCATAATCAGCCCCTCGGGCAACCTCACAGTTACTCATACCTCCCAATCACTCGTCACTCGGCACTCGCACTCAGTAGGTACCTGCGCTCACTGGGGGTGTGTACAGATTCCGGAGGGGCTCCTTAAGCCCAAGCGCTAATATCAAGCCACCTCGTGGCATATCATATCCTCACAACAGGCCCTCGGTCTCACTCAGTCAGAAACTCTCAAAAAGCCACTCGGGCTGTCAGCAAAACGGGGTACTCGACCCAAAAACATCATTTTATATCTCAAAATAATGTAAATAAGGCTCAGTTTCGAAATTAGTTAAACATAACACGACTGAGTGTAAATCATAAGTCAACACATTGAGGAATAACAGTAAAATCCCCCAAGGGGTCTAAACAGGTCGGCACAAGACCCCAAACATGGCTTATAACCCAATATAACAATAGTCTGAAAACACGATTTAACATATGATTTAAAAGTAAATACGCAACTCAATAGTTGCCACGGGAAGGACCAAGTCCAAATCCCTAGTCAGTGCACACCACACACTCGTCATCCAGCATGTGCGCCACTCCAAAATAGTGAGAAAATACGAAGTCCGGGGTTTCATACCCTCAGGACAAGATTTACAATCATTACTTACCTCAGCCGATCCAATACTAATCCGCGATGCTTTTGCCTCTAGAATCGGGTCCCAAATGCTCCGAGTCTATCAAAATCAGATTAATATCATCAAAATATGCCAAGGATACGAAACCCATTCAAAAATTATCAGAATTGGGCACAATTCCCGAAATTGGCCAAACCCGAGCCCGAGCCCACGTCTCGGAATTCTATAAAAATTGCATCACAAGAATCCTCATCCTTTCCCGAGTCTGTACATGTAAAATACATCAAAATCCAACCACAAATGACCCATCAATTACTCAATTAAAGTCTCCAATTTCTCATGCCTTAACTTCCCCAAATTTTGGGTTTAAATCCAACTAATTTCAGGTTTAAGAACTTAGAAATCAACATAGAATCGAGTTTTGAAGTCAAAAATCTTACCTCCAAGTGTTTCCCTTCGGTTCCCTCTTCAATCCCTCTCAAAAAGCTCCAAAACCGCTCAATAATGGAGGAAAATAGACTAAAATTCGCAAAAAAGGCCTTTTTAAAAACACTGCCCAACAATTATATATTTTTTCAGTGCGTTCGCGTCTCAAGGAACGCGTTCGCGAAGCACAGGAAATTCCCACTCTACGCGTTCGCATCCACCCCCACGCGTTCGCACAGAGCAAACGGGCAAACCACCTACGCGCCCAAACACCTACGCGATCGCACCAGGCCAAACGCGATCACACTGATCCTCCTTCCCTCACTTACGCGATCGAAGACCCACATAGGCGATCACATAGAAGAAAAATAGCTGCCTCAGAACAAGTCTATGCGATCGCGTCCTTACCCTTGCAGTCGCATAGAAGAAAACCAGAACTGAACACCAGCAAAATCTACAATTTCCAACATCAAAACTTGATCCGTTAACATCCCGAAACATACCCGAGGCCCTCGGGACCTCAGCCAAACATGCCAACACTTCCCATAACTTTATTCCAACTTAGTCGAGACTTCAAAATATCCAAAACAATGCCAAAATACCAAAATCACATCAGATTCAAGCCTATGAACTTTGAGATTTCTAAATTTCGCCAAAGATGCCGAAACCATCCAAAACACGTCCGATTGACCTGAAATTTTGCACACACATCCAAAATGACACTACGAACCTGGTCCAACTTTTGGAATTCCATTCTGACCCCGATAGCTAATTTTTCACTGCCGACTGGAAATCGCAAAAAATTTAATTTCGCCAATTCAAGCCTAATTTTACTCCGGACATCAAAACCACATTCTGAACACATTCCTAAGTCCCAAATCACCTAACGAAGCTATCCGAATTATAAAATCTACATTCCAAGATCGTTTACCAATAAGTCAACTTCCGATTGACTTTTCCACATATTGAATCAAGTTAAGAGACTAAGTGTCTCATTTCTCCCCAAAAATCGCTCCAAACCCGAGCCGACCACTCTAACACAACATAATGAAGCTGAACCACATATAATGAAGCATAAATAGGGGAAACGGGTCTATTACTCTCGGAACGACCGGCCGGGTCGTTACACAAATAAAATTCTTGAGAAAGAATATGAGCAAATGATCAAAATGATCATAATAAGGAGGCAGGTGATCTAGAAGATCACATGAAACTTCATAAAATCTCAAAAGAGGTTCAGGTACTTGAAAATATGAATAAAGAGATCTCTATATTATGTCTTTATGGAAAAAAATATATTGGAACCGATATAAAATGTTCGTCGACGACATCTGTCACGACCCAAAATCCCTAAGGTCGTGATGGCGCCGAACATCAATATCAGGCAAGCCAAATCATTAATTAATTGAAATAACTTTCCGGTTTTAACATTTATTAAAACATTTCCGTTCACTTTATTACATGATAATCAAATAAAAGTTTGTCAATTAAAAACAATGATTTAAAGATTTGACTTAAGCAATTATATCCCAATACATATCCCAGAACCCAGCAAGTACATGAGCAATTTCTAAGAATTTATACAATCATTACAAAGCCTGTCCGAAATACAACTGGACAAAGAAATTTAAAATGAAATAGATACAGTATGAAGGTGACTCTGTCAGCTGCGGATCGCCTCTGGATGATGAAGCTCGCCTAATTCTCCAAATCTTCCGCATTGCTATGAAAGTGCCTGTGCAATAAAATAAACAACAAGTGTAGCATGAGTACAAAAACAATGTGTACTCAGTAAGTCGCCCGCCTAACCTCGGAGAGGTAGTGACGAAAGGTCAAATTGGACACTTACTAAAGGTCCACTTAAAATACTTAAGAGTGACACTAAGCATGATTTTATCGTAGACAATTTATAAAACAGGATCTAAACATCTTTCAACTCCGTTCACATTTAACACTTCATATCTTCATCATATTAACAATTAATCAACATGGTGATTTATTCAAGTAATAATAAATCGACGGGAAGGAACAACTTATTCCAAAAGTCTTTTTTTTAATAACTTTAAATCTCTATCATTTCAATTGACAACTTAATATTTCGGGCCAGTAATCAGGCAAATATCATAGCAACTACGCAGCAAATATCATGCACAAGCAATGTCGAGGGTCGAACGGCGCGGACCAACAATAATAAAATGTGCATTGCCGAGGGTCGAACGGCTTGAACCATAGATGCATCTATCTTCCCTGCTCGGATAACATAATACGGATAGCCTGCTCGCGAATCATACATGCGACTCAGGTGCTCATATGAATACACACACAAATACTGGATCTTCCTGCTCGCGAATCACTCAAGCGACTCAGGCACCCAAAGTTACACATATCCACATATTAAATCCGTATTTTATCAAGAAAAGAGTTTCCTCAGGAAAGTGGTAAAATCCTTGTTAAAAGAAACATGGATATAGGTTTTGAAATCATTTATTTTTGAAACTCATTTGTCAAGTTTAATGATATTCCACGATACAACCTAGTCCAGGTACACAAATATCCATAGAGATAAATTCTCTTTATAGAAGGTTAACAATATGAACTCTAGCTTCCTTTTATACATTCAATTAAGTTTCGGTCATATCAGCAGTTTAATATTACAGGCAGGGTTATAGGTACACATATGAAGCATGCTAGTGGGTCCTAGGCTACCCGGACATGGCATAATAGTAGCTACGCACGGACTCCTGTCACCTCGTGCATACGTATCCCCCGAAGATAATATCATGTACTGAATTAATCCACCTAAGGGGACTATTCCCCGTCACAAAATTAGAAAGGAGACTTACCTCGCTCCGAAATTCCAACACCGGCTTCCAAGCCCTTCCGATGACTCCAATGGACGCATAACGCTCCGAAACTACCACGTTACGGCAAAGCAATGAAAATTTGTCCTAATACTCACAATAAATTCGGATTATATACTTTCCCAAACCCGCTCGGAGAAATGACCAAAATGCCCTCGGACCCACGTGCCCGAAAAATCTGAAATTCTTCGAAGATACATTCTACCCATAGCCTTACTAACTCAAATATATAATTTACTCAAATATTCATGCTCAATTCGTGGTTAAAAATCCAAAATTTCCATTTTATAGGTTTCCTCAATATTTTCCCAAATTCCTATCAATTCCATGCCTAATTCATACATATAATCTTGTATTTAACTTGCAAACGGGAGGAATTTACTTACCTTGATATTGCATGAAGGAATCCTCTTTTGAAGCTCTTCCAAGATTGCCCAAGCCATGAAGAAATGAAGACAAATGAACCCAAATTCTTGTTTTAAAGCATTCTGCCCAGGTCCATTTTCGCACCTGCGGTCCTACCTCCGCACCTGCGATCCCGCAGGTGCGACCAATTTCCCGCACCTTCAGCTTCCTCAACTTCAGCCCAAAATTGCACCTGCACCCCGCAGGTGCGGAAAATCCATCGCACCTGTGGTCCCCTAACCAAGCCTGCCCACTCTCGCACCTGCGGCGCTCAAGCCGTACCTGCGGCCAAATCCTCGCAGGTGCGGTCACACCAAATGACAGCAAATCTTAACTTCTTCAAACTTCAAACCTTGATTCGTTAACCACCCGGAATCTACCCCGGGCCCCGTCTAATCATACCAACCTATCCCAAAACATAACACAGACTTGCTCGAAGCCTCAAATCACATCAAAAAACATTGAAACGACGAATCGCTATCCAATTCAAATCTTTAAGAACTTTAAATTCCAAACTTCCACATTCGATGCCGAAACCTATCAAATCACACCTGATTGACCTCAAATTTTGCACACAAGTCATATTCAACATTACGGACCTGCTCCAACTTCCGGAATCAAATTCCGACCTCTATAACAAAACTTCCACCTCCGGTCGAATTTCTCAAAAACCTTCAAATTTCTATCTTTAGCCAAATGACTTCAAAATGACCTACGAACATCCAAATTCACTTCCGATCGTGCTCCTAATTACAGAATCACCATACAGATCCATTCCCAGACTCGGAATCTCAAACGGACATCAACAACACCGAAATACACTTCAACCCCAAATTCATGAAATCCTTCTAAAATGCTAACTTCCACAATATACGCTGAAACGCTCCCGGATTATCCAAAACCCGATCCGGACATACGTCAAAGTCGAAATCATCATACGAACCTGCTGGAACTTTCAAATCCTGAGTCGGAGGTCGTTTACTCAAAATTTCAATCTTAGCTGATTTCTCCAACTTAAGGCTTCTGAAATGAGAATTTTCTTTCCAAATAAATTCTAAACTTCCTGGAATTCAATTCCGACCACGCCCACGGGTCATAATACCTGAAATGAAGCTGCTCACGACTTCAAATCGCTGAACGACGCACTAGAGCTCAAAACGATCGATCGGGTCGTTACAACATCTATGATAGCGCTAAATATATATGAGGATCTTAAGTCTGGAGAAATTATTTCGAATATAATTGGTTTCAAATGCAAGACATATAGTTTGAACATGTAGTTTAAATACTTGAATATATAAAGTCATTGATATTTGCAATCAGTTTTTGGTATCTTATTTGTCTAGCATGACGTGAAAACTTGATATGCATCTAAAGTCTATTATATAGATTATATGACTTAACTTATATGACAATCCTTGAAGGATTTAAATCGCTTAAAGAAAATACAATTCTTGGTCCTGAAGTACCATATCTTAAGTGAAATTTGTGCACATATGTATCTTGCTATAACTATAAGCATGATAATGTGATAGCGATAATTTTTTCCTCTATGGAGATACCGAAAAGGCTATTCCACGACATTATATGAGGACATTATATATATACAAGAATGATGATTTCAAGGTGCAACATATTCATTCAAGTGATAATATGCCTGATTTGTTCACCAAATCTCTACTGATTGCAACCTTCAAGAAGTTAGTGCACAAGATTGGGATGCAAAGGCTCAAGGATGTGAATTGATGCTCTCATCATGGAGAGTTAATACGCGTTGTACTCTTTTTCCCTTACTAGATTTTGTCCCACTGGGTTTTCCTTGCAAGGTTTTTAACGAGGCAGCCAAAAGGCGTATTATTAGATATGTGAACTCTTTTTCCTTCTCTAGGATTTTTTTCCCACTGGGTTTTATTTTAGTTAAAGTTTTAACGAGACACATTATTTGTTGAATAGACATTCTAGAGGGAGTGTTATAAATAGAATTATATTTAAGGTGAACGTCTACATTTAGAGAGATCTTAGGAATTTTACTTGGTGGCTAAGTCACTCTTTCCCTATAAATAGAGGGTTCCTATTCCATTTTAATTCATCCCAAAATTCAATAAGAATTCACTCTCTCTTTCTCTGCAGTATTGTTCTTCTTCTTTTTTTATTTTATAACACAAAATAACTTTCCACTTCAATTAAATTAATAACTGTTTTACTTAGGGTGTGTTTGGTATAACGGAAAATATTTTCCATCCAATATTATGTTTTCTTGAAAAACAAGTAGTAATCTTATTCATTTTTCGGTGTTTGGTACGCAAATTAAGGAAAATATTTTCTCAAGAGTATTCATAAATAATTTAGATACAATAAACATGAAGCCATAAACTTTCGAACCAACAACCTTCCGAACCCACAAATTTCATAATCTTCCAAACCGCTGAACTTTCGCAACTGCGAAATTTCAAACCCATAAACTTTATAATTTCTAAACCCGTAAACTTTGAAACACATAAACCTCCGAACTCATAACTTCTGAACTTGTAAAATTTCGAACCTGTTAACCGAAAGAAGAAAAAGTTAAAGATGAAAATATATAAAAAAAATATATTTTTTCCCTGGGGGAGGGGGGTGTGCAGAAAAACAAAAAATAGAAATTTAAAATTACAAAAAA
>MDKI01161259.1:0-21147 GCA_005239505.1 Nicotiana paniculata
TAAAGCACATAAAATGCAAGGTATATAATGCTTAAAATCATGAATTCTAGCCACACATCACTCGTCCTCGTAGAAGGTGATTTTTTGACTTTCCAGCACCTGTCCCACCATATTGGCCATTTCTCCGCTAGTGATGTTGTTAGGTACATATGCCTCGCTTAACACCTTTAAGAGAGCATTCCTGTGCACTTCTGAATTTTGTAGCAGTGACAGGATAGATATCTGAGGAGTTTTGTTCAAATGATCTGTGACTGAATACTCTTTTGCCTGCACTTTCCTCCAAAGGTCGGTCGGTCCTGCTTCAATAACGGGCATTCTGTTAGAAGCCTGCTTACTGGATTCTCCCAAATGCTCTGGTGTATAGACTCTTCCTATTCTGGTTATTACTTGGGCAGCGCCGGATTCTTCTATTTTGTTCTTTCCTCTTCTTCTAGCTTCAGCCACATAATCCCAAGGTATAGCCTTAGTGTTGAAAGGCGGTGTGGTTGACAATGTCACTGTGAAAGGCGTGGTTACTTCCACCTCGAATAGAACATGAGCAGTTGCGGGGGGTGATATCTCAACTTCAAATGGAACTGATGCATATATTTCCACCTACACTGGCAGTTGTATTTGTACTATAATAGGATTGAGCGTGACTGTGGGTTTCTTAGGATTGTCACCCTCTTTGATAAGCCCAATCGATCCCTCGGGATCCCATTACTCATCGATTTCTATCACATTGACACCTTCACCCCTATGATCTAGGAGGGGGTTGTTGCGAACGTTAGGTGTAGCTTCTTTATCCTGAATGCCCTTATTATCAATCAAGGTCTGGACCTTATCCTTTAGTGTCCGGCACTCGTCAATGATGTGCCCTTTCATGCCAGAATGATATGCACAGGTCTTATTCGGGTTGACCCATTGGGATGGATACTCCATGGTCGTAGCAGGGATAGGAGTGACATAACCAGCAACCTTCAGCCTTTCATACAGCTGGTCAATGGGTTTGGCAATGGCAGTGTATTGTCTAGGTGGTCTGCGGTCAAAGTTATGTTGAGGTCTTGAGTAGTTTGGGCGGGTTGGAAGTGACTGAAAGTGAGAGGGTTGGGAGTTATATGTGTGATAAGGAGTGGATGGTTGGGAATATCTAGGAGGTGATGGCTGATATGTGGATGGAGGTGCTTGGTATGTAAGTAGGGAGGTTTGATATACAAGTGGAGTTTTGGATCCTTGGGCGACCATTATTGTTCCTGCATCTTTATTCTTCGATATACCCCCTGACTGTAATGCTTTGTTTGTGGCCTGCAATGCTTCAAATTTTGTCACCATACCGCTTTTAATGCCCTCTTCAATCATTTTTCCGAGTTTGATCATATTGGAGAACTTGTTGTTTTCAATAACCATTAATCTTTCATAGTACTGCGAATCCTATGCTCTGACGAAGAACTTGTTCGTTTGTTCTTCGTCCAATGTTGGCCTGACTTTGGCTGCTTCTGACCTCCAACGAGTGGCATACTCGCAGAAGGTATCAGTGGGCTTCTTGTTTAAGTTCTGAATGTAGAAGACATCTGGCGCATTCCCTGTGTTAAACCTCAATCTATCCATGAAGTCAGACGCCATACTCACCCAGTGTGCCCACTTCTAGGGATCCTGGCTGATGTACCAAGATAAAGTATCTCTTGTAAGACTTCTCATGAAAAGCTTCATTCAAATCCTTTCATCCTTTCCAACCCCTACAAGCATGTTGCAATAAGTCCTCAGGTGAACCCTGGGATCACCTATTCCGTCAAACATTTTGAACTTGGGGGGTTTGTAATTCTCCGGCAGTTCTACGTCGGGCCGTATGCATAGGTCTTCATAGTTCAGACCATCTATCCTTCTGTTTCCTTCGATGCCTTGAACCCGACTTGTCAACTTCTTGAGCTCTTCATCCAGGTTCTTAATGAGCAAGTCCTTCTCAGAGGATTCTGGTGCATAGTATATGGGTTGAGTGGAGTGAGGTAGGGTCTTCACATATATAGGATTGTTTTAATGACCGGGAGTTTGGGTATAATGGTGATCATTAGTGAAATTCTGGGGTTCAGGAATGACTGGCGGGGTGTTTTGTGGAGTGCGGTAGGTGTTTTGCTGGTACTGTGGTGGGATAGTTTGATTTTTTGGTGGGGTTGTATAATGGTGAGGTGCAGGAGGATTTTGTGGGCGTTTGTTGGGCGTGTTTTGCGGTGGTGCGGGGTTTTGAGTGTTTGAATGGTTGACATCTGGGATATTGAGTGTGAGGGATAGATTTTCTAAGCTCTGTACCTGCTCGAGCTCACCCTGGGGTTCTAGTATTTTCTGCTCAAGTCGTGATACCACATCATTTGGGGCCTGAGTACCTCGACCATTAGAAGCTTCTGCATGTTCAACATGTATGTTGTTGTCGTTTCTGGTGCCGTTCAAATCATCCATCTTTTCTTTCCCTTTGCCTTTTGGTTGACTTGGAGGAGGAGAAGGTGGAGGGCCTATGGATCTAGTATGATAAGCCGATGATGACCAACTTTTGGGGAATGTGAATAATCAAAAGAAAGAAAGAAAAACAAAAAGTAGCCAAGTCAGTAAGAGTTCTGAAAAGATATTTGCAATATTTAAACACATATTGTGAAATATAAATTCACGTCCTATTTTGGGAGCCTCGTTGTGCCCGAGATAGGCCTAGCGACAAATTGTTTTGGAGAATTTAGATGCTAATAATTTCCTCATTTCATTAATATAAAAATAGATGAATCCAACACGACACTAAAATAATAAAATATAGGTCACTACTGGAATTTGGTCTTATTACATTTAGGAAAGACACGTAAATCTAATCTACTTGGCCTAAGAAAGACCTTCCCCAGGCTCGATCTTTCTGGCTCCATCAATCAGGTCCCCTAGTTCACACATGTCCAACAACAGGTATACTCTTGCCAAATGTCCTCCCTCGCTTCCTTCAGCATTCTGGCAGTCAACGACCCTCTTTCTTGTCTTTCTTTCTAGCTCCATCAAACCGTGTTCCAGATATTCTACCCTTTCATTGGAGGTGATAGTCGTTTTCCTCCATTCCTTGATTAATCTCTTGTCTGTCTCGTGTATCTCTTGATGTCCAGCCTCGGAGTCATGAATCCTCTTGCGCAACTTGTTGTACTTTACTTGGGTTTCGGCATCTTCGTCTATGACCCTGTTTCCCCGACCAATTCCTGGCTCAACTTTCCCAGCTAAGTTATCCTCCAACCATGCCGGGTAAAAGGGTGCATCTCCCGCATGATACTTGTCTGGCTCGATGGTGTCCTTTTCCACAATAATCTTTGAGTGCCACATATGCTGAGTTTGACACTTGTAAGGGATGTCGTCATCCTGAAAATCTGCCCGGAAATGACTTATCTTTGCAACCCGCGGTATGACCTGCTTCCTGCATGCCTGCCTCATAACCCTGATGAGAACATAAGGGTATATTCTCCTTAACCCGATCAACACTAAGTGAGCAGCGTACCTTGACCTGATGACGAACTCGTCGGTAGGGAACCATTCAAACATCCACTGAACCCGATCCTCAGTCAAATTGTCGAAGAACTCCACCTATTCCTTAGCACTCTCTGGTTGAGGCAAACCTGTCTGGAACATAAGTCATATGTTTAGGGTGATGGAAGGCAATATGGTCATTCCACGCCCTTCGTGGAAACTCCTGGCGATATTGACCCTTTTGGAGATGCTCCATCAATCACAACTGCAGCAACAAATTGCAACCCTCAAAATGTTTGGACCCTTTCTGGCAGTGGTCCAGGACCCGGTATATATCAGCTACAATCATAGGGAGTATGGTGTATGTCTGCCCCTCGATTCTTTCCATTAGAGTCTTGGTGACCATAGCCAATCTAGTGTGAATTCTTTCGCTTTTCGTTGGGAACACTATCATACCCAAGAAGCAAACAATGAACACGAAAACTCCGCGATGAATATGTCCCAAGGAACTGATGGAAAAATCATCATGGAAAATACGGTAGGACTTGCTATGACTGTATCTCTCATACAAGTAGTCAAATGGTATATAAGATTTATTTAAGCACTCCAAATCGGTGTTCTTTTTCAGACCTATCATTTTTAGAAATCCCCTACCAGTGCGCTTTTCTGGTACCAATAACCCAGGGTTTTCCCAAGGTAGCCTAGCAAATCCCCTGATTTCTTCTAGGGGCGGGGTCATTTCTATATCCCCAAAGTGAAACACTGATTTTTCACGATCCCAAAACAGGGTCGCAGCTTCTATCAATATGTTATTTGGTTGGATGTCTAACAGAGAAGAAAAATTTCCCAGGACCTTCTTCACATATTTTTTTGTCACTTGAGGAAAGATCTTCCCACCAGTCAAGTAGCAGTGGTGGTATATTTTGGACCATGCGGAACCTGGGGACCTCGTGCCTCATTTTTGGCAAAACAAATAAAGTTAGGCCCTTCGCCGCTCCAGATTCGACTATTTATATATCGATGATTAGCATATTGGCATTTAGTTCTCCAAAAATGCACAAAATGTTGTTGCACCCGTTGGGATTATGGAAACCCCCGTATACTTTTGGATAAGGCTTATCTTAAAGGTTATTATGAGGACAACATACTAACCCGGCTAGGTTTGACCATGATGCATGTACAGTTATAATCAGAGTAAGGTTGATATGGGGGTCTAGACTGGTACCCTCAAGCGGACAACTTGAGGGGGAAAGGCACATAACCGTCGATTGCACCACTGATCAACTAGTTTTACCGCAAATAAGCCTTTCCGAATTTAAAGGGTGATATATAGGAAGAGCACAACCACTCATCAAGCGTTGCTACAAAATTGATTATGCACGAGTGGAATATGATGTTGAGCATCATTTATGCAGCAGTAAATAGCATGTTGTCACGTATTTGCACGTTAGGAAAATAATAAATGCGGTATTTAATAATTGAAAGACATTTAAGAAAGGAAAACAAAGAAATAAGTCAGTTTCTGCAGTAAAGGAAATCATGAATTCTAAAAACGGGCAATTAAATTCAAATAAGGGGAAAGGGAAAGGGGAGCACGTATTAACAAAAAAGAAGCATGCTTAAGACTAATTTACAAAAAGCAAGTTTGTTATGGTAAAAGCCTAAAGATCCCCAGCAGAGTCGCCATGCTGTCACGCCCTCTCTTTTTTTCCTCGCGGAATCGGGTTTCAACATTCATTTGGGACAACTCCCTTCCTTTTGGGAGAAGGGTATGGAAAGTGAAGAGTCGACACCTAACGGATTTATAGTGCGTTAGGGCACCTAATGAAAGTAATTCATGAAACCATTCTACATTACCAGAGATTGGGTAAGGGCTTGAAATTACCTTGAGGGGAAGGTGTTAGGCACCCCTCGAGGTCCACAATGGTGGGTCCTAGCCAAACTTACTTAGTAAATTAGTTATTTAACAGATTAGCAGTATAAGCATACATATGTAAGTGATATGAAAGGAGTTTAAAAGGTAAGAAGTCTGAGCACAAATATGTAAATAAGATAGGGGATTCCTAAGTTATTATCCTATAGGATCACATATGTACAATACCCGGAAATCCTTCCTCAACTATAGGGGTTACACGTGACATTAGCGCACAGGTCATCATATCCTTTTACTACCCAATTACCCTCCCCTTAGCGGTTATATAAGCGATTTTAAATTAGACGGACTCTAAGCGTGCATTACATGTCCCTTCCTTGTGGCCCCGGAGATGTTTAGGACCTCTAATTTTAGGCAGTTCTAGACTCTCCTAAATTGTTTAAAAGGGAAAATCTAAGCGACAACAAGGAACATATAGGACTGTCAAGTATGAAAACAATTTAGAGGGCTCATGTTTACCTCTATACATAACCAGATAATTAGCACGTCTCAAACACAGAACTCAGAGAATTTTTAGAAGGTCCTAGAATAGGATATCTAGGTGAGCATAACAAGCAGAGAATATACAGCATGGTTTAAAAAATGAAGTGACATAAACCTAATCAGTTCGCCTACTGATTTTAGAACCTGTTGAATCTAGGCAGTCACAAATAAACAAAACATAGTTTCACAGCTTTATAAGACCTTAATTACCTAAGGCTTGCCTACGCGTGGATCTGTAATACCCTATAAACATGCAATTAGAATTTTGGGAATTAGTTTTAAAACAGGTTGAACTTATTAAGTCCTATAGGCATGTTGGTCTAGGTGTTGAATATCAAGAAATCGATTTCACACATATTTATCCTATAACATGGTGTCTAGGCATTGGGGATGCTCTTAAGAAATCTTTATAGACAAGACAACTATTTTTTTAGGAGACATAGGCATGATTTAAAGCAAATGCAAATATGATCCTAAAGCTGGATTTCTAATGCACATAGAGAATTGTCATTTTACTAGGCAGGATTACAACAGTAGCCTAACGACAAGATTTCTAGGTGATGGTGACCAATGCAGAAACAGAATTTCGTGACAATGAAGTACTGAGCTATAACATGTTTTCTAATATGCAAAACTAGTAAACGTAATTATCCTAAGGCAGGGTTTCTAATGCAGATAACACAATAGTCCTACAACATGATCTCTAATGCAAGTAACATAATGTAGGTCTAAAGGCATGATTTCTACCGCAAATAAGCATAGTATAAACCTAAAGCATGATTTCTATCCAATTTCCCCACAAAAATCGTATAAGAATCCCTACCCTTTTACTAATTTCCCCAATATCTGTTTACAAAGATAATTATTACAGACCATAATTGAATGAATTACATAAATAAATATAAGCTATACTATAGGGATCCTGCAGATAGGCCCAAAGTAAACTTGGAGACACCAGGCCTTCAAAACAGTCTCAGATACCAAGAGCCTCATAGCCAATAAGGTGTCATGGTGTGTCAAAGTTCCCTAAGGACCTCAGGGATCTCGAGCAATGCTCACACCAAGATCCTTTGAATAGGGGAGTGATTATGTGTAGTGTGGAGAAGGTCAGCCCCAGTGTGCCAGAGTTCGGAGGAATCTCTTGGATTCCTAGGCATTACACACACTGGAGGGGTAGAACTTAAGAATCTAAGAGTAGAAGTGAGAGTTCTTGACATAGTTTTGAAAGAAGTTGGTAAAGATAGTGTAGAGATAACACTTTTAAGAGTGAAAAGGTTTTTAGGAATAGAAACAATTTTAGGAAAATGCCAGGAGTGAAAAACAGTTTTGAAATCAATTCTAAAAAAGAACAAAGATTCAACTTATAACCACACAACTCAGAGTGCTCAGACTCACAACCATTCAGCAATCAGCTTTACAAACAGGGGTCAAGGGGGTTGGGAACATAGAGAGCTTCACATCAGAAACACATGAATAGGGTCTAAGGGAGCATATGGAGCAATAATTGTACAGAACAACTAGGAGTCTACTGATTCAGAGACTTAACGAGTCAGTCATGGCAATAGGCAATTAAAACATAGAGACAGAGCGTGGGAATAGTCATGTTGAAGACATGGGTGCATTAGTCATACCAATTAGGATCAATCAAATACTAACATGAGCATACTAGTTGAGGGGAGTAAACAGGAACTGAACAAACATGCAAACAAGACAAATGAGATCTAGGCATGCTCGATTAAACACTTGAACTGGAGAGGGTAAAACTTAAACGTACTGCGTAAAGCAGTAAACAGGAAGACAATTAAATATTTAGCCAATTAACCAGTGCAGGAATAGGCATGGATTTACATCAAAGAACACATAAAGTTGAGTTTCAGAATTGAACTAGAGACATACCAGTTAAGGAAGCAAAGTGCAGAATGTAAAGCAAGTAGAGTTTCACTGTCTAGCCTTGGCTTTCAGCCGGCTAGACCAACAGTTAGCACAGGTAGCAGAGAAAGAAGAGATAATTTGAGATTGTGTGTGTATTTTGAACTAATTTTTCGTCTCAAATGAAAAATGTCCTGAGATAGGCGAAGCAAAGTTTCAAACCAGAATCAGTTGGAGTTCCTTGAGATCCTCTCAAGGATTCATGGGATCGAGGAGCCATGGAGTATGGGAGACCAGGAGTAGTCGGAGGATGACATAGGAGCACCATAGGAGGGGTCCACGCATTAGGGTGAGCTTGAGAGAGAATGGAGAGGTCAGGGAAACTGGGGCGGCGGAAAATGAAAAGTGAGAGGGGGTTATGGTTGGTTGTGAATTAAAAATGGTAAGATTTATTGTGGACCGTTGATCTAAGAGATCAACCGCCACGATTTGATGGGGGTTTGGGTCGGGTAGGTGCAGGTTGGGCTTAAGGGTATTTGGGCTATGATTAAATTTTGGGTTGGAGGTAATAATATGGGCTAGGTCCGAAATTGAACCAAATTAAAAAAGGCTACTTGTTAAATACCCACTTAATCGATAAAATAATTTGTAAAAATAGTTAATAAATGATAAAAAATGATTTTTATGCATAAAAATGATGAAAAATAATTACTTAATATTTTAAAAATACAATGAGCCATTTTTCGGTAAAATAATGCAATAATGTACGCATGGGATATAATTGCAAAGTTATTGCAATTGTAACCCAAAAATATAAATGTGGCTATTTGTGCAAATAGTTCGAGCTTAATATGACTATAAATTGCAAAATTAAATCATGAAATGTTATAAAGTCACTTGTGATGCAATTTTATAATTATTTATATAAATAAAAATATTGGGATAAATTAATTTTAAAAATGTAGAAATTATGGAAAAATATCAATTGATGCTAGTGCGTAGTTTTGAAGGTATATATGCATTTAAAAATATTATAGAGAAAAAATTGGGTATCAACATATTCAGACTGTGAAACTGTCTAGCAACGAGGCCGAATATGAGGACATGATTGCAGGCTTTGAACTAGCCAAAAGCTTGGGATCAGAAGTGATCGAAGCCAAGTGCGACTCCCTCCTTGTGGTAAACCAAGTTAATGGGACATTTTAAGGTCAAAGAAGAATGAATGCAAAGATACTTGGACAAGTTACAGGTAACAACATTACATTGATTCAAAGAATGGACTTTGCAACACGTACCTTGGGATCAAAACAGCGAGGTCGATGCCCTCGCTAACTTAGGGTCATCGGTCGAAGACGACGAGTTCAATTTGGGGGCAGTCGTACAACTTATGAGATCGGTGGTGGAAGAAGTCCATGTTGAGATCAACTCGGCGAGCCTAACTTGGTACTGGAGAAATAAATATGTGGAATATCTTAGGACTGGGAAACTGACCTCGGATCCAAAAAAATCGAGGGCTCTGCGTACAAAGGCAGGTCAGTTTAGTCTGTCCGAAGATGAAACCCCGTTCAGAAGAGCATTCGATGGCCCACTTGCAATATGTCTAGGGCCAGGGGTTACTGAGTACATTTTGAGGGAAATCCACGAAGGTACCTGTGGAAATCATTCGACACCGAATCGTTGGTTCAAAAAATTATTAGAGCCGGTTATTACTGGATCAATATGGAAAAAGACGTGAAGGCGTTTGTACAAAAATGTGCTAAAAGTCAAAGACACACTCCGATGATTCATCAACCCGGAGAGCTGCTGCATTCGATTTTGTCACCATGGTCGTTCATGAAATGGGGAATGGATATAGTTGGGCCCCTTCCATGGGCTCCCAGTAAGGCTCAATTAATATATTTATGACTGACTATTTTTCTAAGTGGGTGGAAGCCCAGGCATATGAAAAGGTCAGGGAGAAAGAAGTCATCGACTTCATTTGGGATTATATCATATGCCGATTCGGAATGCCGGCTGAGATCGTATGCGACAATGGAAAACAGTTCATCATCAAAAATGTAAGCAAATTTCTCGAGGATCATAAGATCAAAAGGATCCTATCAACACCATACTACCCTAGTGGGAACGGACAAGCAGAATGTAACGACCCGGCCGGTCACTTTGCGTTATCGGACCCCGTTCCCTTAAATGAAACTTCCCATAACGGATTATTATGATTTATTACTTGCGAGGACTGGTGGCTCGGGATTCGGAGGTGTTTAGAGTGCTATAGGAACATTTGGTTCCTTAAGGTTGGCCTTTAAGGCCATGTTTGACTTCGATCAACATTTTTAGTAAACGACCTCGGAATCGAGTTTCGTCGGTTTTGATAGCTTTGTATGATGATTTCGGGCCTGTTCGTATGTTCAAAATGGGTTTCGATGACCCGGGAGTATTTCGGCGCCCAATATTGAATGCCCAATATTGAAATAAGAAGTTCCTTAAGTTCCTATTGTGGTTTGGGACATTTTTTTGTGTTATCGAGGTCCGAACAGGATTCCGAGATCGGGAATAGTTTTGTTATGTCATTTATGACTTGCCTGCAAAATTTGGTGTCACTCCGAGTAGTATAGGTCGGTTCGGCGCGTTGTTAGCGAAGTCAAGAAAACTTAAAGTTCCTAAGTTTGGTTCTAGGGTTTTGAGGTGTGATTTTGAGTTTTAGCATTGTTTTGGGTGTTCTGAAGGCTCGAGCGAGTCTGTATTATGATTTGGGACTTGTTGGTATATGGACGGGGGCTCGGGTGGGCCCAGGTGCCTCCCGGACACCACACGAGGCTAAAAACCAACTGAAATAGCTGCTGGTGCACCTGTTCTGGTGTGACCGCAGGTGCGGTTGCCCAGTCGCAGGTGCAGGACGGCTCTTGCGGTCCCAGCCTCACAGGTGTGACCCCCAGCGGGCAGGCCATTTCTCGCAGATGCGGACAAAGTTCTGCAGGAGTGGATCCGCAGGTGCGGTCTCCACTCCGCAGGTGCGGGCCTAGGCTTCCTCGTCCATTTACGCAGGTGCGGTCCTCGAGCCGCAGGTGCGGAAATACTGTTCAGACAATGTGTTTTTATACACGGGATTTAATTCATTTTCATTATCTTCTTCTTCTTCCTTGGGGGCAAACGACCTAGTTATTGAGGGGCAAACGACCTAGTTATTGAAGGTAAGTAAATTCTTATATTAGCTTCATGCATGGATTACAAGATAAATTAACTAGTTATTGAAGGTAAGTAAATTCTTATATTAGCTTCATGCATGGATTACAAGCTAAATTAACTACATAAATTAGTGAAAAATCAAGAATAGGGTAGTAACCTAGGGCTTCCGATAATTTGAGAATATACCCGTGAATTAGCTATGAAATCAAGTAGAAATCATGTATTAAAGATCCTTAGGCTATGGGTGAGTTTTTCCTTCGAGAATTGTTGGAATCCGAGCATGCGGGCCCGGGGTCGGATTTTAGAATTTGTTCAAGAATGGTGAATTTACTAAATGAGTAGGAGAATTTCCTTGAGCATAAATTAATGAATTTGTATAACATTTGTCTAGTTTCGAGTCCTCGGGTGTAGAGTTTGGAGTTTCTGGCATGTTCTTGGTCCGGGGAGTGAATTCGACACGAGGTGAGTCTCCTTTCTAACATTGTGAGAGGGAATTGTCCCCGTAGGTGATTATAAATGGTGGTTTTGTCCTTATTTGCGGGGGTTGCGTACACACGAAGTGACGAGAGTCCGTGCGCAGCTACTATTATGCCTTGTCGGGTAGTTTAGGACTCACAAGCATGCTTTATGTGGTGTATCTGTGATCTTGTATATGGATTAAGTAGTCAAATATCCTCGGATCTCACATATCAAGGACTAAGGGGCTATGCTTGAAGTTGATATTTCTAAAATTCTCACACTGTTAGTATGTTCCCTGCTAAATTATCTGGAAATCTCCTGCTAATCATGAATTTATATGGGAACCCGAGTCACATGGATGATTCGCGAGCGGGGTAGCCCTAATATTATATTAACCCGAGTCGCAGGTATGATTCGCGAGCGGTGGTGGTCTTGGAATTATATTAATCGTGTCACATGTTCGATTCACGAGCGGGGCAGATAGATGCATCTATGGTTCGGGCCGTTCGACCCTCGACAGTGCACATTTGACCGTACGCTCATAGCCCGTTATATGTTTTGGTAATTTGTGAGAAGCCCTGTAATTGTAGTTGTTCATTTCATGGAAAGAAAGAAGGTTAAATAACTTGTATGCCATGGAAAAAGGATGGCGCGAGGGTACTAGAGATTGTTATTTGATGCTCATTTCCTTATTATTGTTCATTACTACTACTACTGGTTAGCATGTACTTATTCCACATTGTCTGACCCTAGTAAGTATCACGTCGACCTCTCGTCACTACTTCTTCGAGGTTAGGCAGGATACTCACTGGGTACATATCTGTTTATGTACTCATACTACGCTTATGTACTTAATTGTACAGGTTTTGAGGCTGGTGCATCTGGTTATCCGACCGGAGCTTGACGTATATTCTGGACCTGACTCCACGGTGAGTTGCCTCCCTTGGCGATTCTCAGCAGTACTATGGAGTTATATTTTGTTTATTTATGTCTACTTCTTTCAGACAGCAGTACAGTTTGTATCATCTTTTGTATATTCTACTAGTTCGCATGTTGACTTGTGCCACTAGTTCCTGGCACACACATAGTAGACTCTATATTTTGGGACTGTATATATATTGGTTCATGATCCTTGTGGTTGTATTTACTTAAGTTGGTTAATGTATCCACTTTTATTTAAATTATCTAAGCTTAAAATTTTGGTAAGTGTGGGGTTGGTATGTCAAATATGGAAAATCTCACTAGTAAACAATTGTTGGCTTGCCTGACTCCGGTGTTGGGCGCCATCATGACCTGTGTTGGATTTTGGGTCGTGAAAACATGGTATCAGAGCACTAGGTTCACGTAGGTCTCACAAGTCACGGGCAAACCTAATAGAGTCTCGTGGATCGATATGGAGACTTATGTATTTATCTTCGAGAGGCTATAGGGTGTTAGGAAACCTCTCTTTATTCATGATCTATCGTGCAGTTAATGGTTTACTAAATCTCATTCTTCTATTCTCTCACAGAAGGTGAGGACGCGTACATCTGGCAGAGGCTGGGGAAGGGCACCGGCTCGAGGTAGGGGACGGGGGCATCCCAGAGCTATTCCAATTGCACCACCAGGGGATCCTACTATAGAGGAGCAGGGGGAGGTGCCCCCAGCGGGTCCTGCTCCAGTGGACTTCATGACGGCGCCATGTTTCCAGGAGGTCATGGGTCGTATGTTGAGATTTATGGATACTATGTTCGAGGCTGGTTTATTTCCGGTGGATCCTGCCACATCTCAGGTAGGAGGGGGAGCCCAGACCCCTACTACCCAGGCTGCAGGCCAGACAACCACACTTCATCATACCTCGGGTACATTGCCTGTGGGTGGGGTTCAGCCTGTAGCAGCAGCACCTGAGCCCAGACCAGCTGCGGACGGCGATCCGCAGAAGTTATTGGACAGATGGACTCGATTGCACCCTCCGGTCTTAGGGGTGAGCGAGGCGAGGATGCCCAGGATTTCATTGACAGGTGCAGGGACCGACTGCACAACATGAGGATACTAGAGTCCCATGGAGTGGACTTCGCTACTTTCCAGTTAGAGGGTAGAGCTCGCAGATGGTAAAGTCCTATATTCTCAGCAGGCCAGCCGGTTCTCCTCCTATCACTTGGGACAGATATATCCCACCCTTTGAGAGGGAAGAGATGCGGTATCAGTTTGAGCAGCTGGAGCAGGGGCAGCTGTCAGTGACAGACTAAGAGGCCAGATTTTCAGAGTTGTCTCGCCATGCACTCATGATACTACCTACCAATGCTGAGAGAGTGCGGAGATTTGTAGCCGGGTTACATCCAGGTATTAGGACCAGCATGGCCCGGGAGGTGGATATGGGGACTCCTTATCAGCTAGTAGTGGAGATTGCTCGTAGGATCGAGGGTTATCGATCGAGGATCAGAGAGCAGGTACATCCGGATAAGAGAGCCAGATATTCCGGGAATTCCAGGGGTGCCCAGCTAGGGGCAGAGGTCAGTTTGGTAGGGGTCAGCCCAGCAGGCCCCCATATTCAGCACCACCACCACCTCCTCGTGGTGCTCCAGTGAGACCTTACTTGAGTGTTATGCCAGAGGGTTCTCACCGTCCCCCAGTTATCCACGGTTCTACTTCAGGGTAGCAGGCCGTGCCTCCAGTGAGATGTTAGGAGTGTGGGGATCTCGGCCATATCAGGAGGACTTATCCCAGGTTTTGGGGCAAGGCAGTGCAGCAGGGTTACCAGCCTATGAGTCTAGAACCAGCAGTCCGGCCACCTAGAGGTGGGGTCAGGTCGGCAGGGGTCGTCCTAGAGGTGGAGGCCAGTTAGGGGGAGGCCAACCAGCTCCTGTTCACTCTGGCGGGGCTCAGTCTTCCGGTGCTCCAGCCAGATTCTATACAATTCCGGCCAGATCAGATGCAGCGGCCTCAGACGTCGTGATCACTGGTATTATTACAGTATGTGGTAGAGAGGCATCGGTGTTATTTGATCCAGGATCCATATATTCCTATGTTTCGGTCTTATTTGCTCATTTTCTGGATGTCCCTCGTGAGTCCTTGGGTTCTCCTATATGTGTGTCCACTCCTGTTGGCGATTCTGTGGTGGTAGACTGGGTTTTACCCTTCCTGTATAGTCACATTCTACGGGTTCGGGACTCGAGCGAATCTCTTATTGTTCTACATGGTTGGTTTAGAGATTATTTTAGGCATGGATTGGCTATCTCCTTATCATTTCGTGCTAGATTGCCATGCCAAGACAGTTACTTTAGCCATGCCCGAGTCACTTTGGCTAGAGTGGAGAGGTTCCTCAGTTAGTATAGCCAGCCGGGTTATTTCATTCCTGAAGGCTCGACATATGGTCGAGAAGGGTTGCCTGGCCTACCTCGCTTATGTGCGGGACGCCACCATCGAGTCTCCGACAATTGATTCAGTGTCAGTGGTTTGAGAGTTTTCTAATGTATTTCCTTCAAATCTTCCAGGCATGCCTCCGAATCGTGATATTGATTTGTGCATTGATTTAGCCCCAGGCACCCAGCCTATATCTATTCCTCCATATCGATTGGCTCCGAAAGAGTTGAAGGAGTTGAAGGAGAATCTTGAGGAGTTGTTAGCTAAGGGGTTCATCAGACCGAGTGTATCGCCGTGGGGTGCTCCAGTTCTATTCATGAAGAAAAAGGATGGGTCCATGCGGATGTGTATTGATTACCGCCAGTTGAACAAGGTTACCATTAAGAACAAGTATCTTTTTCCGCACATCGATGATTTGTTTGACCAGTTTCAGAGTGCTCGTGTGTTTTCTAAGATTGATTTGAGATTGGGGTATCATCAGTTGAGGATTCGGGCTTCAGATGTTCCGAAGACTGCTTGTCGTACAAGATATGGCCATTATGAGTTCCTGGTGATGTCCTTTGGTTTGACTAATGCCCCAAAAGCATTCATGGACTTGATGAATAGGGTGTTCAGGCCGTATATTGATTCATTTTTCATTGTCTTCATTGATGACATTCTAATTTACTCATGTAGCCAGGTGGAGCACGAGCAGCATTTGAGAGTTGTGCTCCAGACTTTGCGAGAATAGAAACTATATGCTAAGTTCTCCAAGTGTGAGTTCTGGTTGGATTCCGTGGAATTCTTGGGGCATGTGGTATCCGGAGAGGGTATCAAGGTTGATCCTCAGAAGATCGAGGCAGTTCAGAGTTGGTCGCGTCCTACTTCAGCTAAAGAGATCAGAAGCTTTTTGGGCCTAGCAGGCTATTATCGCTGATTTGTGGAGGGATTCTCTTATATTGAAGCTCCATTGACTAGATTGACTCAGAAGAATTCCCCGTTCTGATGGTCTGACGAGTGTGAGGCAAGCTTTCAGAAGCTCAAGACAGCATTGACCTCAGCACCAGTTTTAGTATTGCCTTCCGGTTCTGGGATGTATACAGTATATTGCGACGCTTCGTGCGTTGGCTTGGGGTGTGTATTGATGCAGGAAGGGAGAGTTATTGCTTATGCTTCACGCCAGCTGAAGGTTCATGAGAAGAATTACCTTGTGCACGATTTGGAGTTGGCGGCGATTGTTCATGCTCTTAAGATTTTGAGGCACTACTTGTATGGAGTGTCCTGTGAGGTTTATACAAACCATTGTAGCTTGCAGCACTTGTTCAAGCAGAGGGATATTAATTTGAGGCAACGAAGATGGCTTGAGTTGTTGAAGGATTATGATATAACATCCTTTATCACCCCGGGCAAGGCAAATGTGGTAGCAGATGCTTTGAGCAGGAAGGCGAAGAGTATGGGTAGCTTGGCTTATATTACAGCAGAGGAGAGACCTCTAGCCTTGGACATTCAGTCCTTGTCCAATCGCCTGGTGATATTAGACCTTTCAGAGCCTCGTCGAGTTTTAGTACATGTGGTTGCTCAGTCTTCGTTATTGGGGGAGATTAATGCCTGGCAGTTCTATGATCTGTTCTTAGCAGAGCTTCGGTAGACAGTGGTTCAGGGTAGGTCCAAGGAGGTTACTATTGGCGAGGATGGTGTTCTGAGACTTCAGGGCCGCTTATGTGTTCCTAATGTTGATGTCCTGAGGGAGAGGATTCTAGAAGAGGCACACAGTTCTCGGTATTCTGTTCATCCAGGTGCTACGAAGATGTATCGTGACTTGAAGCAGCATTACTGGTAGAGGCGGATGAAGAAGGGAATTGTGGAGTATGTGACTAGGTGTCTTAATTTCCAGCAGGTGAAGTATGAGCACCAGAGGCCACGAGGCCTACTTCAGCAGATGCCCATTCCTGAGTGGAAATGGGAGCACATCACTATGGACTTCGTGGTTGGGTTGCCTCGGACCTTGCAGAAGGTCGACGCGATTGGGTTCATTGTGGATAGATTGACCCAATCGGTACATTTCATTCCAGTGGCTACTACATATACTTCTGAGAGGTTGGCACAGATCTACATTCAGGAGATAGTCCGATTGCATGGTGTGCCGGTGTCCATTATATCAGATCGAGGTCCTCAGTTCACCTCGCACTTTTGGAGAGCATTGCATAGTGAGATAGGTACCCAGATAGACCTCGGCACATAGCATTTCACCCTCAGACTGATGGTCAGTCGGAGCGTACAGTTCAGATATTGGAGGACATGCTCAGGGCATGTGTGATTGACTTCGGAGGTCAGTAGGACCAGTTCTTTCCTTTGGCCGAGTTTGCTTACAATAATAGTTATCAGTCCAGCATTGAGATGGAACCATTTGAGGATTTGTATGGTTGGGGATGTCGTTCTCCTATCGGGTGGTTTGAGCCTGGCGAGGCTAAGTTGTATGGCCCCGACCTGGTGAGGGATGCTTTGGAGAAAGTGAAGTTGATTCACGAGAGGCTCCGCACAGCACAGTCCAGACAGAAAAGTTATGCGGATCAGAGGGCGCGTGATGTATCATTTATTGAGGGAGATAGGGTCCTGTTGAAAGTCCCGCCTATGAAAGATATTATGAGGTTTGGGAAGAAGGACAAGCTAAGCCCGAGGTTTATAGGTCCCTTCGAGGTGTTGAGGCGAGTTGGGGAGGTTGCTTATGAGTTGGCCTTACCTCCCATTTTATCAAGAGTTCATCCAGTTTTTCATGTATCCATGCTCCGGAGGTACCACGCCGCCTTCTCTCACGTGGTTGATTTCAGCACTATTCAGTAGGATGAGAGGTTGGGCTATGAGGGGGAGCCAGTTGCTATTATTGATAGACAGGACCGCCAGTTGAGGTCCAAGAGAGTTTCTACCGTAAAGGGCTAGTGGAAAGGCCAACCAGTTGAGGAGGAAACCTAGGAGTCTGAGGAGGACATGCGGAGCAAATATCCACACTTATTCAGCACTTCAGGTATGATTCTAGACTCGTTCGAGGACGAACGTTTGTTTAAGAGGTGGAGAATGTAACGACCCGACCGGTCGTTTTGTGTTATCGAACCCCGTTCCCCTAAATGAAACTTCCCATAATAGCTTATTATGATATATGACTTGCGGGGACTGGTGGTCCGGGATTCGGAGGTGTTTAGAGTATTATAGGAACATTTGGTTCCTTAAGGTTGGCCTTTAAGGCCAAGCTTGACTTCGGTCAACATTTTTACTAAACGACCTCGGAATTGAGTTTAGTCGGTTCCGTTAGCTTCATATGATGATTTCAAACCTGGGCGTACGTACGGAATGGGTTTCTGATGACCCCGAGAGCATTTCGGCGCCCAATATATTGAAATAAGAAGTTCCTTAAGTTCCTATTGTGATTTTTTTTGTTATCAAGGTCCGAATGGAATTCCGAGACCTAGAATAGTTCCGTTATGTCATTTATGACTTGTCTGCAAAATTTGGTGTCATTCCGAGTAGTATAGGTCGGTTCGGCGCGTTGTTAGCGAAGTCAAGAAAACTTAAAGTTCCTAAGTTTGGTTCTAGGGGTTTTGAGGTGTGATTTTGAGTTTTAGCGTTGTTTTTGGTGTTCCGAAGGCTCGAGCGAGTTTGTATTATGATTTAAGACTTGTTGGTATATTTGTACAGGGGCTCGGGTGGGCCCAGATGCCTCCTGGACACCACACGAGGCCAAAAAACCAGCTGAAATAGTTGTTGGTGCACCTATTCTGGTGTGACCGCAGGTGCGGTTGCCTAATCGCAGGTGCAGGACCGCTCCTACGGTCCCAGCCTCACAGGTGCGACCTCCAGCGGGCAGGCCCTTTCTCGCTGGTGTGGACAAAGTTTCGCAGGAGCGGAGCCGCGGGTGCGGTCTCCACTCCGCAGGTGCGGAAACACAGTTCAGATAGTGTGTTTTTATACACGGGGATTTAATTCATTTTTCTTATCTTCTTGTTCTTCCTTGGGGCGATTTCCACCATTTTAGAGGGGCAAACGACCTAGTTATTGAAGGTAAGTAAATTCTTATATTAGCTTCATGCATGGATTACAAGCTAAATTAACTATCTAAATTAGTGAAAAATCAAGAATTAGGTAGTAACCTAGGGCTTCCGATAATTTGAGAATTTACCTGTGAATTAGCTATGAAATCAAGTAGAAATCATGTATTAATGAATTTGAGAATTTACCTGTGAATTAGCTATGAAATCAAGTAGAAATCATGTATTAATGATCCTTAGGCTATGCGTGAGTGTTTCCTTCGAGAATTGTTGGAATCCGAGCATCCGGGCCTGGGGTCGGATTTTAGAATTTGTTCAAGAATGGTGAATTTACTAAATGAGTAGGAGAATTTCCATACTTTGAGCATAAATTAATGAATTTGTATAACATTTGGCTAGTTTCGAGTCCTCGGGTGTAGAGTTCGGAGTTTCGGGCGCGTTCTTGGTCCGGGGAGTGAATTCGACACGAGGTGAGTCTCCTTTCTAACCTTGTAAGAGGGAATTGTCCCTATAGGTGATTATAAATGGTGGTTTTGTCCTTATTTGTAGGGGCTGCATACACACGAAGTGACGAGAGTTCTGCGCAGCTACTATTATGCCTTGTCGGGTAGTTTAGGACTCACAAGTATGCCTTATGTGTTGTATTTGTGATCTTGTATATGGATTAAGTAGTCTAATATCCTTGAATCTCACATGTGAAGGCCTAAGGGGTTATGCTTGAAGTTGATATTTCTAAAATTCTCACATTGTTAGTATGTTCCCTGATAAATTTTCTGGAAATCTCCTGCTAATCATGAATTTATATGGGAACCCGAGTCGCATGGATGAATCGCGAGCGGGGTAGCCCTAATATTATATTAATTCGAGTCACAGGTATGATTCGCGAGCGGGATGGTCTTGGTATTATGTTAATGGTGTCGCATGTTCGATTCGCGAGCGGGGCAGATAGATGCATCTATGGTTCGGGCCGTTTGATCCTCGGCAGTGCACATTTACTTTTCACGTTGTAATGAGCGTACGCTCATAGCCTGTTATATATTTTGGTAATTTGTGAGAAGCCCTATAATTGTAACTGTTGATTTCATGAAAAGAAATAAGGTTAAATAACTTGTATGCCATGCAAAAAGGATGGCGCGAGGGTACTAGAGATTGTTATTTGATGCTCATTTCCTTATTATTGTTCATTACTGCTACTACTGGTTAGCCTGTACTTATTCCACATTGTCTGACCCTAGTAAGTATCACATTGACCTCTCGTCACTACTTCTTCGAGGTTAGGTGGGATACTCTGTTACACCTTGCAGTATTACATTACGATGATATTACGCTTCGCAGTATTAAGTTACGACAGTGTTGCACCCAGTAGTATTACATTACGGTGATGTCACGCTTTGCAGTATTAAGTTACAACGATGTTGCACCTTGAAGTATTGTACATTAAATTTGTCGTAAGGTAATTGACATCAGCCCACGTAAAATATTATTTGGAGATTATAAGGATTATGCTATTTCACAAGTGATTAGTAAAGGTGAAAGGGGGAGCAAGTCAAAGAAAACGAATTTTTGTCCAAGTTTGGCATGTTGGGATAAAATACGGCTCGAGCTAAAATAATCGGTCTTTATGGACTATTACCATACAAGGTACTACATGACCATAATAGTAAGGTGTATAAGGTATGTGAAAAGTGAGTAATATTTCAAGTAAGTGGGAATAATTCTCAATTTTGCGGGTAATTAGATAATTACTGGGTAACAGGACATTACCCGGTTAATTAATAAGGGGATAAAACTTAATTAATTATACCCTAAAATACATGTGACAACACATGAAATGACTAAGCAACTAATTAACCTAGGTGGAAACCTAGGAAATGATTATTTTCCACAAATTTGATACTTGTCCAAGTCTTGGAACAAAGGATACAAAAGTGTCGTTTAGTCACTTTCAGAAAGGGGGCAACATGGAAGTCTTTCTAAATTAATACGGTTAGAAGCTAAGAGTCTTCATTCAAAGCCAACAAAATATGTTCTTGGTTTTAAAACCAAGAACTTTGAAGCAGAATATTTTTTCCAAACGATTTCGTTCCAGGCTTCATCCAAACGTCCAAGCCAAGTTTATTCCAATTTCAAGGAGATAAAATGTAAATTTCGCAGAAGCAGATTCGTTCAAATAATTCCAAGAATAGGTATGTTAAGGCTATCCCTTCTTTCTTTTGGCATGGTCTAAATTATACGGAAGAAACGAGCAAACTCATGGTTTAAATTACTCTATTCATAGAAATACTAGGGGTGTCTATATTCTTGATTCCCCATGTGAATTATTATTATCTTCTGTTCATGGGTCTCGAAAATACGTATGTTGGTAAAGTTTATTTCATGATATTAATCAGAGGCATAATG